>JAHZNC010002659.1:0-12944 GCA_027744095.1 Zhuqinia jingwanae | reverse complement strand
CCTTTTTACCTTATTTCTTAGTCGTTGAGTCACAGGCACAGAGCAAAGGAGAAAGAATGAGTTAATTAATGCAAATTGGTTGGCATATTGTCGACATTCCCCAAATTATTTCTTTAGAATCTAAAACTTTTTTTTACAGCTTATAAAAATTCAAAATAAATTCCTTACCCTATTATGCTTTTATATAATGTAAAGGCACTAGAAAAAAAGTCCATGGAGAGCAGAATAATTTCTATTCAACATTTTAAACTACAACACTACTCCTTCAGAAAAAAGAGGTTGAAAAGCTCGTTTGTTCTACACGTATGTAAATAGTTTTCCAAAAATGTATAAAAATTACTTGAATACTTTTTGCTTGTGGTGAACTGTGAAAATGCTTTAAAATGAGTGGAGTAATAAAGGCATGCAGATAACTTTCTCCCATCCACATAACAATGCGCAATAATAATTAGTGAAAGTAGAAAGCATTCCAGTTTGAAAATTACTAGAGAAAAAACTTGAGTGTTTCACTATTTTACTTGTGAATATAAATAGGATTGTTTAAGGATTTTAAGAACTGTACATCGCAGTTAAGTTTTTAGCGCTAAACTCCGACGCATATTACTACAGTACATCGTACACCACCACCACTCTACTCTGCATCATTTAGTGAAATGGTGTTTTTATTGAAATTGCGCACGTTTTTTTATATACATACATGGGTGGCACGCTGTTAATAGCAGTTGCAGAGAAAATGGAACTGAATGTATGAAGTTTCACAAGAATTTGGGGGTGTGTTCTGTTGGCAAGTCAAAGAACTTGTCGTAGTACATGACTCTGTTTGTTAACCAAATTTGTTTCAAAGAAGTTTATTGTTTTTTATGTTGTTTTTGTCATCAAATTTAAATATATACTATAACAGCGGTATTAGCAATGTGCCTATCTATCATGAAATTAAACTATGTAAATTTACACACATATCAAAGTAGTATGATGTTTTTGTCATCAAATTTAAATATATACTATAACAGCGGTATTAGCAATGTGCCTATCTATCATGAAATTAAACTATGTAAATTTACACACATATCAAAGTATGACGATATAAATACTTCAATGAATGTACATATGTCCAATCCTTTGAAATCGTCAGTACATTGTTGGTTATTACATAACATGCCAAATACATGCTCTTTTGATACTTTTCATAATAATTATATGGGAGGTCTTAATTTCCGCAGGTCGGGAGTAAGCGCTATGCCAAGATGTCCTCAAGGAGTTGAAAACGAAGAGCCAGCGGACTGCTCTTATGGAATAACAAATGACTATTGCGGGAGAAAAGTTTGCGCAAAGGTTAGCAAAAGTAGAATGTTTTTATTATTTGTACAACACAACACTCCCAGCCCAACATTTGAAGTAGTTGCATTTTCAAGCGGTTTAACTTCATAGTTTTAATAAATAGGTAATTCGTCGGTTGAAACTAATGTACCGTTGATGTATGCCTACGACATGTTTATATAATTTATGGCGTTTAACTGCAGCATCAGTACAGATGAAAATAAAATGTTAAAAAAATGTATTTAGCAATTCCCTAGTTCATTGATTTAAAAAAAAGTGTTCAAATAGTCCAAACCCACACTGATGATGATATAATATGCCATTCAGCACATCATACATTTTATAAATAGACAAGCGGTGCAGCATGAAATGGGTTTTCTTTAAAAGGGTAAAGTGCATCTCTGATTAGCGTTAACTGGTTATAACCACCTACACTTGTCATTTTCAATAAAATGACAAATTATTGTTTTCGACCCATACATTACACATTTGAATTATGTACGTCATGTGAACATGTATAATGTAATGTCTTTTTGCCTTTATTTCTTACAGGGTCCAGGTCAAATTTGCGGCGTGGGTCTGTTCAAGCTTCTTGGTAAGTTTTGAATAAATATGTTCTCTCGCTATTTTTCTGTGTAATTTCAAATACAAATTGTGCATAATCTTATAATATACACAGCGTCATTACCCCCCACATGGTGTTATGTTATTAATGTTGTTGCGAATATTAAATTTATTTTCCCTTTAAGATCTATATTATTCATTTATTACTAATAAATTATATAAACATGTTTCCTACTGTCTTGTCGTCGGTGTTATATTCGCCACTTCCTTCTCTCCCCATTCCAAAAGACTTTGCTTCCAAATTCTCTGACGCAAACATGTGTATATATATTTCTCATTATTTTGTTTTTAGGCTCGTGTGGACAAGGCTTGTACTGCAATTGCGGTAAGTTTTTGGCACAAGTTTTGGGATGATAAAAGTCGTAATAAACTAATACAAAAATTGCCATTTATTCGTACACCAACCATTGTACAAAAAAAAACACTGTACCATGCATACAGCAAGTCATACCACACCACACAAAACCACTACCAAAGCTGATTTGAATATTATACAATCTATAAAAAATATCATCATGTTAATTTCATGAAAAAACACTGTTTTTTGTACTATAATAATAACTTGTATATTTTTTTCTGGGTTTATAGGACGCTGCACTGGGTGCTCTCTGCTGACAATGGAGTGTTATGATAAGACATGCGTGTAAAATTCTCTCTCGACTGTTAACTAAAAATTCCCCAAAAAACACAAGCAGCTTTAAAAAAAATATGCTAAAAAGCTTCTTGTCATAATCATGGGACTATTCTGCTTTTATACTAGTCAGTATTAGAAAAAAATACATAAATGTATATAGATACACACAAGGTTTATTTTGTTGGTGCTTGTAACCAGCAACGACTTGAGTTGTTGCTAAAATCCTATTTTTTATTATCATCAGTCAACACAAACACATTCCAACTTTTCAAAGCTTTTTGTCAACCTCAAAAAAAAATGTTTTGTAGCTGTCGTTTTTTGATGTTACAACAACACCGAACAAACGAGATGTTTTTTTATGTTCTCGTCAAAAGTTTGGTTGTAGGCGGAGGAGGAGCTGCTCTGGAAAAGAAGGATAAATTGCCAGAGACGTACATAAATGTACATATCTATTATTGTAAAGCCAAATTTATGTAGGTTGCATTATAAATTTGGATTAAAAACATGCTATCAACGCGTATACATATTTTTCGTGTCATTGTTTAAGTTTCCAACATGAAAAATGAAATGCCTTTTTTTGTAAATGGAACAGACAACATTGTCATAATATATAACTGAAATTCTAACTATCCAGGTTAGTTTTTGTGATAAATTCTCAATTGACAGGATATGTATTTATTTCATTCAAGACAAATCGCTGCGTCGGAAAATTGGAAAAGAAGAATATTTTACTAAACATTCTTCTTAAAATCCCTTTCCCGATAACATAATATGAAACAACCCATTTATTACCCGAATTTGTTTTTGGTATGTTTTTATTGTAACGCCAGCCTTTGTTATTATTTGCACTATTTACTACTCACGTGTACCCTTATAATGATAACATGTATGTGATATTTTATTATTATTATTATTATTATGGAAGGATGCTGTATTTAGCTTCCTTACTCCAATGTAAAAGTTGACTTGTCACTTTTGGAATTCAATTGTATTTTATTATTATTATTATTCTGTTGTCTGATAATATGTTTCATGTGCATTCTTATTATCACAAAATATGTAAATGGAATGGGTGCTATTTCATCCATACAGAAATTTTCCTTGTACAACAACACACGTCAGAGTTTCGTCACCGAGGCTTTCGTGTTTGTTTTCCCCATTGCACACATTATTACTACTTATACAAATGTAATGTAAAGCATTCAATAAAATTAGTAATGGAAATAAAAGAAGAGATTAATTTGATTCATGAATAATTGCTCCTGTCGCAGCATGATTTGACAAGCCAAAAAAAGAAAGACTCAAAACCAGTCGTCAGTCAGTTTTCGTGGATGCACATACATTAAGAATAGACATTGGCATTACTAAATGTACAACAACAGGGAATACAATGGAAAGCAAAGAGATAAATGTCTAATCTTCTTGTTTCTCGGTGTTTTGTTTGACAGGGAAAGGGACAACAACCAACCAGACAAACATCCACAGAGTCGGGCATGTTGATGTACGGATATTTTCTTTTTTTCCCATGCATTCTCAGAATCACTACTATTATTATTATTACTGTTCACAAAAGTAAATATGAGAAGCTTGAGTGCTCATGCCGTAGAGCATATTTTATTATGTATGATGCACACTATTTATATAATACACACATATTTGATTTGTTACGCCATATTTATTACCTAATAATATCAAGCTTGATTTTTAGAATTGTTTTCTCCATTCTCCCAATCCTAACAGAGTCAGAGTCGTATCATAGCCAACTGTATATTATACAGTTGGCTATGGTCGTATATAATGTGGAGAGAAAGAGAGAGGAGTAGACAGGCCTTGCGTTGCGTTGTCATTATGAATGCAAGAAAAGCAAGTTATGTAAAGAGATTAAAATTCTATGTTGCTGTTTTTGCATCTCAAGTTGCTGGTGGTGATATAGTAGCACCATAATTATCAAAAGTTTAAGGTTTATATAACACAAGGTCCTTCTTCTCTAGCATTTCTTTATACACACACGAATGTCTGCATCGTGTGTTTTTTTTTATGGGACGAGGAAGATTTCCAACAACTTTTCTCAAGTTCAAAATCATTTTAACATGGAATATTATTATTATTATTTTTCTAAATTCCTCTCTGATTTGGTGAAACCCATAAATTTTGGACTACAACTTGTCAAGCCTGTGACAGTTGTACACTTTGTACAGCAACAAAATGCAACATTTATTTTATCCAGTTGCGCCACTACTATAAATGGTGGAATAAATGACTTGACATATTAATATACAGGAATTAAATGGTTGGTTTAAGTACGCAATAATTTCTTGGTAATAACCATGTGCAGCCATTCCCTTTCCCAATAATTTTTTATTGCAGACAAGAACTTGATTTCTACTGTCCTCATTTTGTGGCTTCTTACTACAATCAAACATGTATACATTTGGACAATATTATTATTATTACACATTATAGGCCTCTTGCTTCGAGAGATACAAAAATGGTACAATGGAATGCAGACAAGGTTTGTCCAAGAATTTCTTGCTGGAACAACCGTGACAAGGTCAATGTGAATGCCACTAATATTTAACATCTCATGTCGTTAGAAAGAGACTGAAATGGAGCAGAGAACTCTTATTGCCTTGTGTCAAGTATCTCAAGGGAATAGGAGGATTCCAGAAAAAAAATCAAATGTGCGTGCCTCAGCCATTCACTTGCCTCCATAAATTGATGTCCACTCAAAAATGTTAAATCAAGAGTGGAAATATATAGAGTAGCATACAGCCTGCAGAACGAATTCCAATGAATCATCGAGAGAGAAAAATGCGATTTGATATCTTTTGGATATTTTCTCTGATTTGATATACCTAATAATAATACACCAAAATTATACAATTCATTGTGAAGTGGCATTGCGTATAAGAAATTCATGCAATTATTGTCATTTACCAATTTATGTGCGTTATTGCCTTCGATCAATTGCAGATGATAATGATGTCATCTCGGTTTTCGTCTGAACGACAACATCACCGTCAATAGCAACAGTGCAATTCCAATGAACTTTTGTGTAATTCTATCTTCTATCATCCCCGAAAATAGCCATTTATCCCTTGTTTCTCTCTGGTCATCATCATCCAGGAGGAGGAGGAGGAAAGGACGATTTTCTCAACTGCAATTACGTGAATGCAATTCGTAACAGATAAATTACTATTTCATGTATACACTGCATACCTATGTATGTCGTGTGTATAGTATGCAATGCATGTAATAATGAGTGCGTCGCCTGCAATTGTCTACACTCTTGTTCCCCTCCCTCTAATTTGGATGCTGAGAATGAAGGATATATAATCTAGTTTCTGATTGAGAGCAGTTCTTGAATTCACATAATCTTGTACTCAAAAATAAGTTCATCTTATTCCATCCAATAACTCCACTCAACTGCAAAGCTTTGCGTACAACAAATATATAATATTATTATTACCCTCCTACAACTTTCCACGGTTATTTTGTCTCCCTTTTTCCTTTCCCTAAATTTCGGCGTGGACGATAAAGGCAAAACGGTATTAATAACACCATTCCTCGACGGACGACATGCAATGCTATTTGTTTTTCCATTCTCTCGCCCTTCCTTTCTTTTGATATGAATGGCATTATTACTCAACTTGCATTTTATAACTTTATCCAGCACTCTCTCCACCTCTACAACAAACCGTGGAAGATAGTTGATAGTGGGAAGGTTTTCCTTTGGGAGGAAAATTGTGCATACGCACTGCATAAATAAAATGATGGAATGGTAGTTGTGTGGTGGCGGAGCTGGTGCGGTGAATTGAGTATTCGGATCATGTGACAAACTAGAGTATGATCATTTCTACTTTGATAATAATCATCATGAAGAACATGGGAAAGATGTATATGGAATTTCTTTTCAAGTGAGCTGCAGGAGAGTGGATTTTCTGGAAATTGACCAAGGATTTTATCAGAGATTACATTGTATTACATTATTTATTTGGTGAGGATTTTCTCATTAATTCCATTCTATTTTCTCCTGGTTGATTGGATCGAAGAACTAACCTTACATTAACATGTATATACATAATACATGGATTAGTGTATGTAGGTACATAAATATATCGATGGGCTACAAAGTACAAGGTAGGGCCAGAGAAAAGTTTTTTCACGACTGATTTTCTTGCATTGCCCATGTACAGGGACAAAGCCCGATCTATTCTTTCGTTTCTTCCCAAACAAGCGAGGCTTGAAAGAAATATATGTAAAATGCAGTAGTTATATTCACATAACTAAGGAGGAAACACATTTCCACGGAATATAGTATGTAGGAAATCCTTAGACTAACTAAGCTGAACTTTTTAATGAGTTTGAAACAACTAAAGTTTCTAACGAGACATTGCAAAAAAGACAAAGGGAATGATTTTAAAGAATCGTATTTTTTTACAAAATAATCTACAAAAGTCAAAGTTAACCCTTTTTACAATTTTAGAAAATTTCCCAGTCACATCCTGTCACATCGTAATTTGCCATTAATTCACATTCCTCTTATTTTTGTAAATTCAACTTAGGCTAGTAATCATTATCACACTAACCACTGTAATTAGAACACCCAACGTATAGCAAAACACAAAAGTACCTTCGAGATGTCTTACTTGCTAAAGGCAAAGGCTACCTGCGGGCGCCATGCTGAGAAACCAAATGCAAAAGATGACCATCTAAATTACGAAGATGAAAATTCAATGCCACTACAAGACCAGATTGACAATTTACGCGCAAAAATCTCTCTTAAAGGTTATATATTGATTGGAAATCAAACAATAAAATCAAACAAGATTGCTTATACTGTTCTGTGTCATAACTAATTGCTATAATAATAATTATGATACTATCATATAGAAAAGTACAACAAGGCCCTTCGCGAGGAAGTGTCAGAAACTAACTCTGGGGTAAACTCATTTTAAAAAGCAGCATTATTCTACAAATCCAAAAACATTTCGTGACACACTCTCGGGACATTTAAACATAATTTCCTTTTACAATAACAGGCTGCATTGATGATAAATGAGCTAACCCTACAAAACAAACAGCTTCGTGATGATTTTCAACTTGAGATACTTGCTGAACAACTTGCAGTTAAAAAGGCTCTGCGTAGCTATCGTCTATTTCAATTGGCTGTGAATGAAAAGAGTGCAGAGAGCGTTATCAATTGGTTGGATGACAAAATCTTTGACCTTTCCAAAACTCTCAATGAAGGGATTTATTTGCTCAAGCAGACGCAGAGTAAAATACAGGATGCTGAGGGCCAGGTACAATATCTGGAAAAATGTCCTATTCCAGGCTCAGAGGAATGGGAACTTAGGGCTGAAGATGACCGTACCAGTTTGGAATGTGCAATTGAAGCAAGGAGAGGTAAAAAAAGGGACTTGTTTGTGAATTGTAACAGTAGTAATGAATGATCATAGTATACATAATTATGGTCTAAATTGTAATTTGTTTTCCTTTATAATATTAAATAGCTAATAGAGATGCGGCCCAAATTCTGAACAAGAGATATCATGAAATATTATATCGTTTGAAGAGCGAAAGAGGAAAATGGCCCCATGCCATGGAATCAATGGAAAAGGCTATGAATCTGCTGCAGAAAGAATTGAAAGGTTTGGAAACAATGTTGGAAGATGCCGTCAGGGTAAATGCTTGTTTATTTTTTTGTATATTTAGGTACCCATATATATATTTATAACTGTGATTGGGATTAAGATTTGAACATACTTACTTGCATGTACAATATAAAATATAGTTTCGAGAAGAAGCTCGAGAGAAGCTTGGGTTGACTGAAGAAGAGGCCTCAGCCAACAGAAAGCAGCGAAGGTCCCAAATGAACAAAATGAAAAAATCTGTTGAGAAAGCACTGGACGCCAACACAGCCAAGTATGTGCAAACGAACGATCGACGAAAAAGTTTTGGACTACCACCTTCATCAACTCCTTCGAGAGTAGCCAGCAACCTACAAGATATCAAAACAAAGCAACTGCAAGTTCAAGAGTATGAGGATCGAGTCAACAAACTTGTTCAAGCGATGAGGGTTTCAGATCTGCGTCAATGTCCAAAACGGTTAGTTACAAAAGGAAAGCTTTAAAACTATTCATTATTATTAATACGCTATATGCCAATACTAAATTATGAACTGGAATCATTTGTTCATATTGAATATATAGACTAAACACAGTTCGAAACGTAAGTAAAGTTTTAAAGAAGGAGATGAGCATGAAAAAGGATCTGCGAGATATTCTGCTCAAGCACAAGTATCGCCTTGAACTGATTCGCCAGTATTTAAAATATAGCGGATGTGAAGAACAAGAATCGTGAGTGGCAAAGAATAATAATTGCAGAAACATTCTATTATTTTGTATTTCAAAAGGGAAATGACCAAATAATTGTTGCATTGTATTTTTTTGTGATTCATAATAGGTTTCAGATGAAGGTAGAAGACGTGGAACTTGAGCTTCAAGATATAGATGCGGAAAATACTGAAAGGACAAATGAGAACAATGATGATGGCATAATTCTCTCAGATTTGCGCTACGCCCTGATTGGTTTGGAGGACATCCTTAACCATGGGAAAAGGCATGGGGCTCCACCCGCCAACAATGAACATTTGAAAGTGATCATGAAAAGGCTCGTAGGAAAGATTAAGCATCTAGTTGACAATGTGGAGAATCTGAAAAAATCGTTTAAAGACAAGTCCAAGCCACAAAGGTCATACGCAGGTTTTGTAAAGTACAACATGTATCCACGGTTTATTCGAGTTGGAGCTGCAGATGAGATGGAGCCGGAAGATAACTCGGATCCGGAACTGGATATCATTGACTCCAAGATTCCCAGTCGACAAGAAATAAAGTCTACAAGTGAAAGATTTTATGCTCAGGCTTTGCTCCGCAGGGGTCTTCGTTAATAGTTTACGATTGTATCTCTATTATAAACCTTTTTAAAAAAAATCAAAATTAGCAAGTCAGTACTTGTAACATGAAAAAGTAAAGAAATAATTAAATCAGATTAAATGGAATGGAAATATTATGGAGGACTATGATAATATTTTATGCATTATATAAATATTTTATTTGATCATTACTATATTAGTTCACGGAAGCACACTTCTCAAGCTGGAAGCTCCATCATTCATGATCATGAATACTTACAATGCATTCCAAGCACCAATTCCTTCAATTTCAACACTTTCGTCTATCTACTAACGTCTGCCGAAATAGTTAGAAATGTAGAAAAAGTTAAATATCGTTAAAGTTATAGATCTATGTATGTGTGTTTGAAATTCCGATTTGGAATAATAGAACACTGGCTGAAATAAATAGGTACATATACAAATGAAAAGCTAATGCAAGAATAAGAAGGATATAGGTTGCAACTGCGTGCATTTAAAGTTGCATAATATACATATCACATCATCACCACAAACAGAAGAAAGGTTTTGATTTGAACTTTACATTTATTAAATTCAACTTTTTTAATGTACTTAATAGCGACATGACATGCATAAATGAAGGATTATAAGAACAAATCTGGTCAAGTTTTAATACCACTTAAAACCAAGAAAAAGATCATCCAAGTTTAATTAAACATATAAACATATCAAGTAGCAGCAACGAATTTTTTTTTAAAGCTTCACACAGTAAGATTGCCTATATTTTACTCATGACCTGGTTGTGAGTAGTATGCAATATTCTGTATAGATAATCACAATATCACAAAATGTACATTTAAAGAAATTGCTGTACATACCATCAGGTAATTTCGCTGCACCGTACCGGCTCTACCTTTATTTAGCCAACAAGCAGTGTACTTATATAAATACCCATTAGTTCGTGCTCCCCTTTTAACTTTTCTTTTCATTCATTCTATTTTGCTAATTTGCCTAGTTGTGTCAGAGAATCCAGGAAAAGTATTTTAGCAACAATGATGATCATTCTTTAGACAACTTTAATTAATGAACAAACTTGACGTACTTTAAGAGTACTTCTGGTTCAAATAATAAAAAGCAGAAAAGCATATATATATATGTATATTTGTATGAGGTTTGTTTATACATGTAATTGAAATAGGCAAGTAGTAGGATGGTATATCACCATCTTGCTTTCCAGAGTTTTAAGTCGAGCAGCTCAAAAATCTTTGATGTCCCTTTGGGGCACCATGATACACCCAAAAGACCACACGAGTTCACAGAAATGTAATAATCATGCTACTAGACAACCCAATGTAAAGAATTTTCAATGTTCAAAGGTTGTAAGAGAGGGATCCTGTGCGGTGGGTAGTGGGTACTGGGTACTGGTTTACTTACGTAAGTATGTAATTATTATAATCTTCAAGTTGGGTGCATGTCTGTAAGGATACGGAATACGAAATAATATAGAGTAAATTGGTGAAAGTAGACAAAAAAAAGTATTTCAGTAAATTGTAGCTCTGTTCTATTTCAAAATTACTGTGCTTAACTTTACTTACGTAAGTATGTAATTATTATAATCTTCAAGTAGGGTGTATGTCTGTAAGGATACGGAATACGAAATAATATAGAGTAAATTGGTGAAAGTAGACAAAAAAAAGTATTTCAGTAAATTGTAGCTCTGTTCTATTTCAAAATTACTGTGCTAAACAAAAGTTTTTTCTTCAACAAACAACTGTGTCGTTTTGGATTGAATTGAACTGCCTACTTTCAGTTTTGCATAATATGCTAAAGGTGCAAATCCACTTGAAGACCTATTTGAATAATAAACTTTGAAAGAGGACGAAAGTACTAATTTTTGGAGCCCTCAAAGGGAGGCGCACACCATTATACCAAGCAGCAAATAAAAAAGACACTGTACGTATGTAGGAGTAGAAAAAACGCGGTGTGGGCAGAAAGTTTATTCCCTTTTTTTCTCCACAGTATTTTGCATTTTTTATTTAAATTCCACCAAAGAATTCCATCCTACAGATTTAATTTTTTATCTGTTCAAATCATGGTAAAAATAAAAATAAATATAAAAAACTTTTTCTTTACACGATTATGTTATATACATACCTATGTACATATCTATGTTGACTTTCTGTAACGATCTAGTAGTGGTCCCGAGTTCAGAAATTAGATCTGGTAATGAATTAAATAAGCTACTTTGTATGTACTATTATAATTTGTTGTAATTCCATTATACTGAGGAGGGTTGGTTATGTATCTAACTATGTACATTAAATTTTATATATTCATTAAAAATTTGTTTCTTTTAGCTATTCATTAACGCAAAACTTGGTAAAGTAACTTGCAACTGTTGACAAGATGTTTTTAGAGAGAAAACGAAAAATTTTCCTCGTTGTTTTATTCAACTGGCTTACTTAATTTCATTATTGTAGTCAATAAAAAGTGCCCAATATGATTCGTTGGCTTCTGCTTTGGCTACGTAAGCAAGAATGATGATGAGTTTTACTCACTCACAGTCTTGTAGGAATCATTCCTTCAATAATATGTACACAAATATGGTATGTATTTACAGACTATGGACCTTTCACAGTACAGCGTTCATGAACTTTGTTGTGCGGAATATCCAGTGAGTTTTACAATGTATTAATATGGTTTTGTAGTATCATCAGTCAGTCGTTGTATCGTTTGTTCTCATTTGTATGCGCATGTTTTTAGAATGTAATTATAGCATCTTTATATTCAAGTACTGCTAAGTAAGTGTAATGTGTATGTATGTACGGATTAGCACATTGTGACACTGAGAAAAGTAAGTAGTACAATGGCAGGAATTACGGACGACAAGTTGTGAATAACAGCTGCCGCATTCCGCAAAATCCCCAAGGGTTTTCATCAGCGCCATCATCACTTTTTCTACGCGATTGGTTGGTATTGCCACTGCGTTCATAAGAGACACAATGTAAAATATAAATACAAGAATTTTTTCTTGTGCATAATACGCATATATTAATATCTCTACACTAACTGATACGTATACAAATCGACGGTATTCATCTACTTTGCTACAAATAGATACATAGAAACAGGATTAAATTAAGTAAACTACTATGTCAAGTCAAAAGTGTACAAGCATGGACAGATCGGAAGTTGACAGATATTTTCGAATGACTACATTAGTAAATGAATGAAGCACAGTAAAATCAATGTCCCTAGAGCATTTCCTCATTTTTGACCGTGGTTGTTTTTTGTAGTAACTTCCAAATATTTGAAGATGCATGTACAATAATAAATGGTAAACCAATTGTGGATATTAATTATACACAAGAACGAATTTAAAGTGGATCCAGTGGAATTTCAAGCTTATAATAGCTATTATCCTACAAACATTTGATATCCCTAGAGAATTCGTAT
>JAHZNC010002658.1:0-11445 GCA_027744095.1 Zhuqinia jingwanae | reverse complement strand
AGAGAGAGAGAAGAAAAAAAGTTTTGTATCGACATAAACACTGATGATACAGATTTCATGTCTTGATAAAAATGGACACACATAATAATATCATGTTTAGGCATATATATTTATGTATATTTATATATGCAATTTTTTTTGTGACTATGTATAGTAATTTGAGAGACGCTGCTGCTGCCGCTGCTATGTATAATATGCTGCTTGTCTGATGATAAGATATAATATTTTATGAGAAACGCGAAGCAAACTTAACAACAAACACAAACTTCTCTCCGAAAGTCAAGAGGAGTCCTTTTTTTCTTTTTTGCAAGAGAAGTTCATTTTGTCCGCTTGTGCGCTTGCTTACTAAAAAATAATCTGGTTGTTGTTGTTGTTCTTTTGAAGCAAATATCGGAGAGAGAGAGAGAGAGAGAGATGTTGATGCTCTTGTTGTTTGGTGTTTGACCTTTTCATTATCTCTCATTGCGGCAGTATAAATGACGCATTTAATAAATTCCTCTCTTTTCTTCTATCCTCGTGCCATGCATTAGTGCATAGTATTTTTTTCAACAAAAAGTTCACGACAAACGCTGAAAATCAAGACCAGCGTCCACTCTTCTTCTTCTTTTGCAAGAGGGAAAAATGATGACCATGTTGTTGATGATGACGATGTCGAATGTCGTGTTTTCTTTTATACATACCACATACATGCATACATACATAAAAAATAATACTTATTGGATTTGAGCTGAGAGAAAATGAAACGGAAAAAAATACAATTTGCCGATACCGATATTATATATGATCTACATACATATGAAAAATACGACGACAAAGATCATGATGATGATGTTGTTGATGATGACCATGATCACTTAAAAAGTACTGCTGCATTACTTATTATTGATCTCTCTCTCTCTTTCTTGTAGTTGTAAAATATTTAAACTTTGAAAAAGCAAGTCAGGAAAAAAATGCTAAACAATTTTTTCTTGGCTTGATTAGTATTTGGTACCTTGTCATGCGGAACAACACTACCACACACCACCACCACCATGTCATCCTGGTTGAAATAGAGAAAGACACACTCACATTATTATTGCTTCGCGTCCTGTAAAGCAACAAAAAAAGTAACAAGACAAATTCTAAGAAGAAATATAATATATAACATAAGAACAAACTATGTATACACATAAAAAGCTATAATAATAATAATAATAATCGGTGAGAGAAATGTATCTTCTTCTTCTTGAGCATAATAATAATATCCCGTCATCATCAAGAAAAAAAGGCACGAGTTCAGCACAGCTTATAAGTATTTTTTAGTATGGATACAGATGATAGGATATATGCCTACATGGCTGGTGGAAGGTTGGTGGTGCTGGTGCTTAGTGAGCGTCTGCTAAAAACATTAAACATTTTCTTGATTTGTTATCTACGCTTTTTTACATGGGCTGTAAATTTTATTGCCAAAAGGATGTGCTCTGCATTAGTAGTTTTTTTTACAAACTAACAAAGATGATATTACACACTGCTATATACTATCTATCTATCGGAGAGCTACTTTGGTGTTCTCTCTCTCTCTCTCTCTCTCTCTCTCTCTGCTCTCAAAAAAACTTAACTATGAATAATAGAACTCCTTTTTTCTTCTTTCACTGTCTCTCTCTGGTTTTGATCTCGCGTGCACACACAAGGTACAAAAGGAGCAACATAGGTAATAATAAGAGGAAGCATGGACACATTATATTCTCTCTGTGATTCATCAATAAGTAATAATAAAAAAAATGGATGAAGTGAAGTAAAAGAAGAAAATTTGTTCATCTTCTTAGATTACTATTTACTGCTTTTGCCTTATCTCACAAGTCAAGAAGAAGAAGAGAAAAAAAGGAGAAGAAGACCAAAAGTTCAGATTAAGCACTAATATTACTTCTACTACTACACTAGGTACATTTCATACACCTTGCAAGGCTTTGGTGGTGGTGGTGGTTGGTGATGATGACGATGATGTGCTGTTGTTGTGCTTTAATTCTTTTTTCAGGTAACATGATTCTTTTCTTTCATGCCATGCATGGCTCACACCCATTTCTGCCGTGGTCTACACACACGATTTTTACTTTTGTGTGTGTGTGTTGAACTGCTTGCCTTTTTGAAAAAAAAATGAAGAATGAAGTAGCGACCTGTGTGTGAGTGTGTGTGTGTAAGAGAGAAATATAAGATGAAAGAGAGAGAAATATATAGCAAAGGATGAACTGTGTGTAGTGTGTGCGTTGTCTGAGCTAAGCATCATGATTACTGATTAACGATAGATTGGTTAATGTGGAAATCATGATTGCCTCTCGAAAAAAATTCTTTCTTTTTTTCTTTTTTCTTCTTCTCTCTCTCTCTCTCTCTCTCTCTTGAGCTGATTGTAAGTTGAGTGTATCGACTATATCGACGTCGTCGTCGTATGGCAATGTCCTCTTTTGTCCGAGGAAAACTGATACATGAACGAAATAACACTGCAATAACTGGCAACAACAACGGTCATTTTCACAAAAGGCTGGCCACTACATATGTGGTTCATCATAAGTAATTTTTATGAGTTTTTCTCTCCTTTTTATCCTTCAACTTCACATGTTCGCCTCCTTCATCATCATCATCATAATCATCAGGAGCAAGAGCAAAAAAAATATATGAGCAGCACCACAAAAACGATATATTTAATAATAAATACAATATCTATAAAAACATTCTTTGGTGATGATGAGAGCACGTAAAAAAAAGTGTGAGAGAGAGAGAGAGAATAATATTTAGTGAGTGAGCGAGTAGTGTGTAGTGCGTGGCTAGTTTACTGCCGCAGCTGTGGCCGCTGCTGCTGCTTCTCCTCTAGCTCATTTTTATGATAATAAAAATTATGACCAAATCACACAACAAAAAAAGCAGCAAAAAGGATATTATAAGAAGGAGAGAAACGACGTCGACCGATAGGCCAAAAGGAGGAATCAAGGGCAAAAACGGTATATGCTCACGAGAGAGAAGAATAAGAAGAGAGCAGCGCACTTATTATTTATTTATTTTTTCTACTTTTCATGTAAAATAAATGAAATACGGTTACACGTCCATTAATGTGTATTATATTAATGATAATGTAATGAAGAATGTATACTTATAGACATGCTGATGATGACGACGATGATGGTGAGCGAGCATGAACTCTCGTCATGAACTGCTAAAATCTGTAACAATGCAAAAGAGAGAGAGAGAGAAATAATAATAATAAAATATGTGGAGAAGCACTTTGCTCGCCATCATCATCTACAACAAGCCATCATCATCATCATCATCATCATCATCATCATCATCATGCATATCCTCATATTATAATATGCATGCATGTAGGACAATACAATACAAAATATTTTAACAATGGAATGGGCAATAGCATATAGGCGGCAGCAGCAGCCGAAAAAAAGTAGAGTAGCCGATGAAGCTCGTATACATTGTTATAAACATTTTTATTATTATTTTGCACTAAATACTCTACTTTTTGACTTTCAAGCTTCTAAAATCTTTTTTTGCATGCATGAAATGTCGATGTGTTGATGAAGCTCTCATTTGCTTGCTATGTGTGTATGTGTTGAGGTTTTTAAAAAATGCTGCATTGTCATCATCACCATCATCATCAATAACAGAAGCAGTCGTCAACTTAAGTTCAGTATCGTGCGCTCCATTCTGTCACTATTGACCATTTTCTACATTTTATATATATATTTTTTTAAACAAAATCATATAACTACTCGCATCTACATATAAAAATATGTACATAATTTATTTGTATATTATGCATTAGGTATATATTGTAAATTGTAATAAGCATCCTCCTCATTTTTTCCCCATTCTTATTTTTTTATCCACATCTTCTCTTCTTCTCTTGGTCTTCATTATTCATTATTTATCCATCCTTTATTATTCCGAACAAGGTGACTATTTAGGCAGCTAAGAGCGAGAGAGAGAGAGAGAGAAGAAGAAGGTATTAAGTATTTAAGCCGACAAGACTTGTTGTTGTCTGTCAATTTTTGAAACAAGCCAAAAAGTTTGTGTGTTAATACGCTCGACATTGTTAACTAACATGTACAAGTTACAAAATTGACAGAATTTAAGATGAAAAAGGAAAACAGGTAAACAATCTAATCGTAATAGTAATAATAAGTTTTAGTATAAGTAGACAATAGGTAGAAAAGAAGAGGGGGAAAAGGCGGATGGACGATTGGGATATACTTTTGTATAATAATAATAAGTAGTAATATGGACATGGAAGGATCTATCTGTTCTGTACACACATTTTATACTTTATGTACTTATTTTACTTTGTTTGGCCAACGCCCATATTGATTGAATAGTATTACAAAAAAAAAGTTACAAGAAAAAAAATACGAGATGATCAGCAAAAGAAGAAATAATAATAATAATAATAATATGTTAGAAGAAGAAGAAGAATGAGGTCCTTTTACGAAGAAGAAGAAATATTAAAAAAACGACGCAGTTGTAGAAAAAGAAAGATGGTGAGAGAGAGAGAGATGAATTCAAAATGTTTTATTTTATTTTGGTCATAAAATGCACACATTGTTGTGTGATTATGATGATGATGAAGTAAAGTGTGTGTGTTTATTATCAATTTATATTATTTATTATTCTCAGCATCCGCTTTTGATTAGCAGAAAAAGAGAACAAAAAAATGGTTTGAAAGTTTAAATTCTATCTCTTTTATTTTAATTCATTATTTGTGTCGCCAATAAAAAATAATAAAAAGGTATACAAAAATAATAATAATAATATAGCGCAATAATTTTTACAAACGTTTTTTTGTTGTTGTTGTTGTTGTTGTTTATTTTACTGTAAATGAAAATGTGAAATGTGAAATGAAAAATGTCGGCGGCAATGAATAAATAAAAAAGATGGAAAGAGAGCAAGAAGAAAAAAGAGAAGAAGGAAAAAAAGAAGAGTGATTGTTTTTGAATCTATTACGACTCTCTCGACGCTAATCATGATGACGCCAGACATAAAGGTATTTATAGGCGGACAGGTAGGTAAAATAGGTAGTTACTTCATACACTAATATTACTATACATACATTATGTATGTACCTATGTAGGTACTCTGTCAAAAAAAAATCTCAATCCAAATCCACACGGCCTATCATCATCATCATCATCATCATTTATAACAGCAGATGAAAATTGCTAAACAGGTAGGTATACAAGTACGCACTTAATCTAGATAGATAGATGGACTTTTAAACAATCGGTAATAAATGCTTAACGATTAATAAGAAGAAAAAAAACAATGAGTTTTAATAGGTGTACAAATAACTTTATTAATTTCTTGCAGAGAGCGGAGCCGAGCAAAAAAAGAGACCCTCCTGCTTGACTTGCTTATTGCTTTATATACATAACTTCTTGCCTTTAAAAAAATATTATGAGTGGTGGTAGTGGTGGTGATGGTAGTGATGCGGCGCGGTGGAGAGTGGTGGATGATAGGAAAAAAGAGATGAGGAAACCAGTTCGTGTTATACAAGTGCATATGTACACTTACATATATAGGATGATCATGAAAAAGTTTATTTAATGCTGTTTTGATAATAATGACGATGATTGCCATTATATCTATATAATAAAAAAAGTGGTGGCCAATTAAATGCCTCGTTTATTTCTTACCGTGAAGTGAGCTGTGTGTGTGTGTGAGCTCAGTGAGCAAAAACTTAAGTAAGAGATTGAAAGAGAGAGAGAGAGGGGGGGGGGGAAATGAGAGCATTAAAAATATGATGATCAACTAAAAACCACGCCACCACACACCATCCACAACAAAAAACTATATCTTTATTCAATGCAAAAAGAGACAAAGAGCAAAAAAAAAAGATATTACGCACTAAAAACACATTGATAGATGAGCAATATATATATTATGTTATTATTATTATTATTGCAATCAAATTTTTATTTACAGTGTAGTCGCGCACACAGTCATGAATTCATGGAGGTCTCTCTCGTTTCTGTGTCTTCTCTTCTTCTAAAACACCAAACCACACACATAAAAAAATGACGACGACGATGATGATACGATATGTCGTGCAAAACTGAAAGCTTTTATTAAATACAGTTACACGAAAGCAGAAGCATTAAAATAGACATAGTGTCGGATGAGGAGAGAGAGATATATGTGATGATATGATATGATATGAAAATTGATACGAGCGAATATTATCCAATCTAAAAAATTTTTTACTCTTGTACCTTGTCCTCTTGTTCTTGTGTCTTTTTTTCTAAATAGATAAATAAATATATGCATCTTGTTGGTTTTGTTACTGTTGTTATTGATTATCTTTTTTCTTCTTGTCTCTCTCTCTCTCTCTATTTTTTACAAACATTTTTGTCTTTTGATTTTTATTGTTGTAATAATAGTCAGCCAGAAAATTGATGAAAACTCATTAACCTCACTCAAGTATTTAATATACTTTTTTTCTGCCCTGCTATCATCATAAAAAATATTGTTGTATATTTGACAATTGTGCAAAACTAATCAAGTAAATAAATAGTTTCTTTTATGCAGTGTGTGGTGCTTGGTGGTGGTGGTGGTGGTGAGGTATATAAAAAGTGGTGATATGTGGTTTCGATAAAAGAAAAAAAAGGTAAATTATCATCGTGTGTGGCATTTATTTAGGTATTTTGGCAAATAATAAAAAATAGACAATGAAACGGTAATAATGAGTAAGAGATGAGTGATGTATAGTAAGTGGTAATAATAATAATAGTAATAATAATGTAATGATAATAAACTGCAAAAATATATATATGAAAATGCAGGGAGCAAAAAAGGAGTATAATTTATAAAAAAAAGAGTGTAGTATATTATGTATATATTCATGTTGTTGTTGTTGATGATGATGATGATTGGGATAATATGAAAATTTCAGGTGAAGTAGCTGATGATTGACTTATGATCATGTTGCTTGCTGCCTGCTGTCAGCAATGAAAGTTGTGATCTACATAAAGCTAATAAATTGATTGAAGCTTCTGTGTGAGCTACTTATTTGATAAATAAAGAGGCATTGTTTCAATTTAGACAATGAGTCATAATGCCATGAGCCAAACTGTCATCTTAATTAATCGTTAAGGCAATATAATCCACTTTAATACAAAGACCATTGCTTTTTTCAAAAATTTGATTTTGCGTTACTAATTTTTATTTGTCATTAAACCTTAATTATTATTTGCGAAACTTGAGCCAAAATTTATCATTAACACAGGTGCTTAAAATGCTTATCATCATCATCAGCCATGTACCTATACAAGTTAAATACAAGTACAAATAACCAAATGAGCTAAACAGCACTACTACACAAAAAAACGATCCTTTTATGTCGAAGATGACGATACAAAGATGATGATGATGTGTGCATGTCAAACCAGAAGAGTGAAAGAGATGCAACGCAATGCCAAGCGATAAGCAAGGAGCATGCATATATAATATGTATAGCAGTCAAGGGAAAAAAAAGCTGTGCCATGTCTACCTGTCATGTAGCTCGTCACTCAGATTAATTTGGTTTTTGTATTCCTACTCCGTGTTTGTCAAGTTTGGAATGCTGTGAGTTTTTTTGATTGTGAGCCAGCTTGTTGTGATCCTGATGAAGATGATAATGATGATGATGATGAACAATTTTTTTTTCATCTTACCTCTCTTCTAGTTACTCTTGTGTGATAATTCTTCACATTATTATTACAGCATTGTTATGTAATAAAAACATGCATTTGTAATCAGTCAGTTTTTTCGTACTATGAAAAATATGTGTGCATAAGGTCATTGGTTTGCGGTACCACAAGTCATCATCATCATCATGATCGTATCCTCATCATTATACAATCACAAGCAAAAGCACTTAACAAAAAAAATGTCGGAATAATTTTTAATCGATGATGATTAATGCAATGATCATGCTTGAACTAATTTTTTTTTCTTGGTATCATCATGATCATCATCATCAACCTTTTCTTAAATAAATTATAATACATAAAAATAGGGTTGAGAACAGATCAATTACTAAAATCACGAAGACAAAATAATTGCAGTGTAGAGTATAAAAAACAAAAGATGTTGATGATGATTTTTTTCTTCTATTTACTCGATTGACTCTGACTGACTTGCTATTGTTGTTGGTGTTCATCTTTTTTTTTAATTTTAGTTGGTCGCAAAGAAGAATAAAAGTGTAGAATTAAATAAAATGTACAAACGTAAATAATGATAGTCCTCAGCAATTACAATGAAAAATTACATATGTATATAATACCTAATAACATCCAGTAGTTGTTCGACAAGGGAGAGAAAAGTAACAGCAAAAAAGGAGGGAGTATATTTTTTTGGAGGATGAAGAAGAAGAAGTGCTTTGTTGAATTTTAAATGATTTTACAAAACCCGAAGGAGGATGGGACGGGGTTTGTTTCAAGAAAAGACAAGAAGGATTATTATAGTGCTCAACTCACACAGCTCAAGTCTCAAAAGACACTCGAGTAAGTGGAGTGGAAATCGTAGATGGGAAAATAATATGTACGAACATGAAATTAATTGGATTGTATGTAAATAGAGTTAATTCTAGTGTTGTTGTGTGGTGTGTAGCAGCAAGAGAGAGAGCTATATAATGTGTCAGTCAACCAGCTAGCTTTGCATGCATAAAAATATATAATAATAATAATATAAATGTATATTCATCTGTGTGTGATCATGCATTGTGCAGTCATCATCATTATCATCATCTATCATGATGATCAAATCAAAAAATCATTTTATTTAATCCATTTCCACTTTTCCTTTTTATGAATGCCAAGTAAAACAAAATTATTGTTTTCGGATATAAATATGCATGTTATTTTTTTATCTTCTTCTTTTTGCTTCTTGCTGGAGAAAAAGAGGACGAGACCAGATGGCAATAGAAGCAGCAGGTTACATGCATATACATACATATATAGGTATCAAAAAATGCTTTTTTTTACCTGTATGATAGGTAGGTATACATAAAACCATTCACCTAATTTGCATCGAATGACAATCATCCTCATTCATATCATTTCATGTGTATCAACAACATATCAACTTGGAATGGAAACCGTCGTACTTCTCAGCAGAAGAATAATAATATCAAGATGAATCATGTAATACACATCATCACCACTCACCATTAAAACATCACAGCATATCAAAAAAAATTGTATACCTATAACATGAGGTCCTTGTAATAAAAACATATTTTATCTTCTTTATTTTCTTTCTCTTCCTTTTGGTCAACTAATCAAATATTTTCATCTTTATATATTTTGAAAGAGCAGGCAATTACTGTTTTGATTATTGTTAGTATATCTCACAGAAGTAGTATATACATGCGTATACGCTCTTATGATTGCATGCATAATAAATACATCGTTTGTTATACAGACTTGTAAATAGTTGTTAAGATAGATAATCATAACTATCATTAGAGTTATTATAATAGCAATCAAAATAAAACCAAGAGGATATAGGCCCGTTCTTTCTCTTCTTCTTCTTGACTCAATTCACTTTTGAGACCACTGATTTGGTAAATTGATGCATATATAAAAATGTGAGTAGTGTATATGTATCTATCTATCAAATAGCAAGAAAAAGCGACAAGTTTAAAAAGTAGTAACATGATAAAAATAAAAATAATAAAAGGAGAGGGGGACGGGGAGAGAGAGAGAAAACTAAAAAAAACTAGCTGCTCGTTAAGATTATAAAGATTCTTTTGAGGATGGCGAAGTCAAAAAATGATCATGATGATTATGATGATGATACTACTACTACAACAACTGCATACTCCTCTCTGGTGCTACTGCTGTTTGATATTATGCCTCCTTTCTTCCTCCTACCGAGCTGATGACAAGCTGTTGCAGAAGAAATAAGCTATGCTGATGGGACGACGACGACGAAGAGAGAGATGATGAGTGAGTATATAGCTTCTAGCAACGCGGAATACTCTGCATTTGTAGCGGTAATGATAATAATAATAATATTATTAGTAAAGTAGCGAAATACATTATTAAATAGATGGATATTTCTTTATAAAAAAATACTTTCATTGATGTATGTATGTATGTATTATAATAAGTATGTGCATTTTTTTTATATTGTAACTCAATATCATAATTTCTTCGACAGTTAGTAAAGCAGAGTAAGAGAGAGAGAGAGAGATGGGAGGAAAAATTCCTTTTAAATGCATTTTGATGATCCCATTTAAAAAATGCTTTGTGAGAAGAAGACTCTTTGCGCGACTCTTTTTGAGAGAGAGAGAGTTTGAAAGGAGAGCAAAGCAAAAAGCGTTTGTGCTAATGGGACCGACTTGCATATGCTTTGATATATATGCTAATTTTTTATCATAAGAAAAATTATAATGATGTAAGCAAAACATACAACATAATATACCAAATATTATATGCATATAGATATATATACAAACACACATACACAATGCGTGCAACATGCTATCATCAAATCACATCAAAAACACACTCTCCTCACATCATCACATTTATATAATAATAATAATAATAACAGCAGCACAACAAACTTGTTTGACATTTAACAAGAGGAGATGAGGAAGGAGAAGTTGAGAAGAAGAAAAAATAAGTATTTGGATGGAATGATGAAGAGCAGGAAAATAAAAAATTATAATAAGCCAACAAAGCTAAACAGATAAAGTGTAACGTCTTATCTGCGGGTTTTATCATTATTGCATGTGTGTATACACACACACAATTTTCTCTCTACTATCATCATTTTTTTGTCCCTTTTATCATCATAATATTAAGTATTGTCACTTCTCTGTCTGTATATGGTTGGTTTATTGCCATCTTGTAAAAATGAGTTATGACAAATTGTACGATCATGTCCATTTCAATCTGACAAACTTGGTGACAGTTTATGATTATGATTATTATTATTAAAATTACAACTTCCTTTTTTAATTTGGATGATGATTCCTTGAAAGGAAGAATTACAGATGGTAAAATTAGATAATCTATTTTCGGAAATACATAATAAAAAAAATCATGTCAAATGAGCACAGCATATTAAAAAAAATCTAAATAATACGTGAAATGGCTAAATTAAATATAACAAATAAAAGTAATTGAAAAATTGTTTGTGAAAAGGGTCACATCACATCACATGCATTCAAAGAGAGATGCGGGATGTTTGATATTTTCGAGTAATTGTAATTCTACCGAGATGAACTGTCATGATGAGGCTATATCTATCCATGTTACCATGATGATGATCATGAGGGAATCTTTTTCCTGCTTATTTTTCATCCTCTCTCTCTCTCTCTCTCTCCCTTCATTTATTTCTCTGATGTTCTGTATCTTCATCCACCTCCTCATCCCTATTCCTTGTCCTCTATTTTGTTCTATTAAAGCAAAAAAAAACCAA
>JAHZNC010002657.1:0-10748 GCA_027744095.1 Zhuqinia jingwanae | reverse complement strand
ACTCGAACCATGATATTTACATAATACGAAATACATATTATTCTATTCTATATACACAACATTTTACAAAAACGTTTTCCTTCTACAATTTAAGCTTCGCGCAGCTACAGCTGGATATCTCCATTGTTGTAATGTAAATGTACACAAAATGCGGAATATACATACGGCAGCCCAGTAATAAAGACGAATAAGGAACAAAAATGCTTTCTTCTAAAAAAAACAAAATCTATGTATTTTTTTGGACTTTGTGTAACGTACATGTGTATACGCACATCCAACGAAAAAATAGCATACATGAAAATGGAATGCAATGATGTCAGCACGGCCTTAAAACAAAGTGATTTAGTGGAAGTGGAATTGAAATGGCAAAAAAGTGTGCCACAGACCACTTTCATATCTTCATATTATTATATCTTTACGCTAGACAGAAAAGGAACAAAAAATGCGGATTTTTTGGCATTATCTAACCCTGCCTACTCCCAACAATCTACAATAATTTTTGGTAAAAAAAATTTCATTCACAAAGTGAATACCCATTTTATACTGCATGTTAAACACCATTGTAGAAAAAAATAGGTTGCTGTACCAGATAACCAGATATTGACCTCATCCAACACAGAGAAAACTAACCCGTGCAAGAGAGAAAAAAATAAGACATTTTGTTCTCATTTCATTCCCTTTTTCACCTTTAATATTGTAATGGAATGTGTCAGAAACAGATCTGGTAAGTGTCTAGAATCTAGAAAGTAGGTAGATTTTAGATTTCAATTCCGAATCTTGAGTGATTATTTTTCTCATGTTACTGGCAGATTTGCATAGGATTACCTTGGCTAAAAAATAATCTGGATTCGCTGATATCGCAAAAAGAAATACTTGACTCTCAGTTCTCAGATTTCATAGTCATTCCCACCTGAGAAAATTAATATTTTTTTCCTGGGGCTTTTTTTACATCATTCACGTCACATATGGAACAGTTGGCAATCACTTTTAAAAATGCATACTTTATACGAAATTACAGAAAAAGGATAAAGGTTTACTCTTATGTTTTCTATAATAACATGACATATACCTACGAACATTCCTTCACGTGACAGAATAGACAGAAGAAGAAAAAAAACTTTCAGTTTCAACAAATCCTTTTTTTAATCGAAAAAGAATGATAAAAAACTGGTGTAGGATTGTGTAGTACTAGTAGCAGAAGTTACATTATATATTTAATGGCCAAAATGAGCTTTCATTTTTCTTCAAAAATATATTACACGTACAATTGTAATCAATGAAAAGTTAAGTCAGGCATCAGCAACCTTAAGACGTCTCATTTACAAGTCTACATCTACATCCGTCAAACGTCATTTGGCAAAGCACTAAAAAATTATTCTTTTATGTTGGCGTTACATCAAAATATAGCTCTTCATCAATGAGTATGCTTTACCTACCAGCAATCGATCTATTTCTTCGCCGATCTTTTAGGAATTTCATATATTCGAGCATTCATCTACAAACGCACGATATTTGGAATTGCACAATAAAAAATAATCGCCGTTTTAGTAATGCACATGCAAAAAGTGAAGTTATGGAATGTGGTAGATTATGATTGGCTCCTTACATCCACACAGTGTGGATGTCACACAAACAAAATATAATGACAAAATGAGAGGAAAATTGCTTGGGTTGATGTTCTTATGTAAATAATACACATGCCTGCCTACATACGCATACCTAAATACGTACATTCGTTAATAATATATGTTTTTAGCCGTACCATTTGTTACAAGCAGTATTTTACTTTTTATTAGACACTTTGGAAAAGAAAATGAAAATCTGAAGGTCACTCTTTTGCTCACATTCGTACCCTCTGCAAGCATTTGCGTAGTGAAGATACATACCTAAAAACCAACTCAACTTAGGTCACACGTGTATATTACCATATATAGAGACTAATGAAGCGTCTCTAATAATAAAAAAGAACACGTATTTTCTTCTTCGTCAAGAAAACTAATTTCTATCTCTTTTTCTCTCAAAAACGGAAACCAAGTCACAGAAAAAAAGTAAAGTAGTAAAAGACACGGACGAAGCGCGCCCTTTTTTTTACTGATTGTAAGCAATGTATACAAACCAGCTAAAGAAGTAAGCTAGGTAAGTACGGAGAAATAAATTAAGAAGTATGTCAAGAAAAAAAGAAGCAAGAAATCCACGACACTTACGTTTTGGAATGTTGACTGGAGGATATAAAAGTATGAAAAATGGATTCTAAGTAGTTAACCTCCAAAATACAAACAAAAATCTTTCTTTTTTCTGCAAATAACTTACATTCAACCAAACGAAGAAGAAAAAAAAAGTATGCACAGCATTGCCAGGCCACGCATTTTGCTCAAACAACTTTTTTGTGTACGTGTAATGCAGTCAGAGTGTCAGACAGACGCAAAAAAAACGACCATTACTCCTACAATAATGATGTATGTACTTTCTTTCCCTGCGTGTGTACATGTGTACAAGGTATGTATAATCAACACGATGGTGCCTCTGTGGGCAAATAACCACGATTAATTGACAGAAATGTGAGTGATGATTCCCAATAAGTATTGAAGCCAAAAAAAACTCTCTGCTGCTTCTGCTGCTGCGGGTATAAATTGGTGGGACATATTGTGTTTAGCAAGTGTACCTATGAAATGAAATGCTAAGGAGGAAATGAATCATGACCACCAACGAGAAAATTCCCTAAAGCCTTTTCCCCATTTTCTTATTGTTCTCTCCTCTGCATAGTCTTGCGAAAGAATAATGAGAGTATATGTAGGTAATATTATATGCTCCCAGCTACTATAACTCCACTCTACCTTGTGATCTTTTTTTTTCAAAAAGTGGCGTCAGAGAGTCCAGTTAGTACACAGCCATTCTCAGCATCTCTGTGATGGTCTCCTGCTGTAGACAAAGTGAAAAGGAACCAGAAAAAGACTTAATATTGTGTATCCAGAGCTAGATTACCATGTCATGCCAGCGAGGAAAAGTTAATACACAAACATAGATACACAGCAGTAGCAGCAGTGGCCATTGTGGATGCCTATATGTGTGTTCCACGGAATTTTTTCTATTCTGGAAATAGAAACATGCTCATCTCTGTTGATTCCCTGATCATGTACCTTTACAAGGAATAAAGGGGAAACCTTCGTTAAATAGCCGGTAGCAAGTGTGTTTGTAGGAGTAGANTTTTTCTATTCTGGAAATAGAAAAATGTTCATCTCTGTTGATTCCCTGATCATGTACCTTTACAAGGAATAAAGGGGAAACCTTCGTTAAATAGCCGGTAGCAAGTGTGTTTGTAGGAGTAGAAAATACAGTAATATATAACATTTTGGGCTGTGTTTACTTGTCTGCACGTCGCAAAAAATGGACACTTCAAGAGTAATGGATGACTTCTAGGAAATCTTCCCACAGGGCTCTATCGCTCCGACAGAAATGAGTTTGTTTTGCTGGTCACCACAAAAGGAAACTTATGACTTCATTGACATTGAGCTAATATCCGTAAGATTTTTCTTTCTTTCTTGATGTTAGTTCATGAAAATTTGTTGGGGTAACATGTAGAGCAAAAAAAACGTCTACTTTTCGTGTACTAAACTGCCTAAAAGTTTTGCAAAGCTTCAATTAAATCCTTTATTAACAAAGACTATTTACACTGCTCATTCTTCTAAACTCTAAACTTTATTGGAAATGCTGTTGTTACAATGTATTTGTGTTTAGAAAATTATTTTTAGCATTTCCCGTTTGAAATTTCAAATGCACGAGATTATAATATTAACAGTTCAATTACCACAAATATCTACTAATTGTCTTTCTCATTCATATTGTCTGGCGTATTAAATACGTTTTTGAATTTTGAATCTCACTAATCTTTCTTTTTCTTTCAATAAGAAGATCCACAAAAAATAAACTAAACGGCTTTTAAAATGTAAATATTTTTATTTTGTCCGGTGTAAGCATTACAACTTTCTTTGCAGTGCCATTATCAAAGATAAATAATGAATAAGTGTTGATTTTAATTGTAGCTGGTAAATGGAAGCATTATGAAGGAGATAAGATAAAAATTTCTTTCACGTGGCACCATTATTTGTTCGATTTTAATATGAAAATGACATTCCAAATTTGCAAACTCATGCACTGCGAAATCTCAGGTCACCACAACGTAAAAAGTAAACAACTTTGAAATTATACATAAATTGCAATTGACGTGGCAGCAGCAGGAGCTTTAATCCACAAACTTTCCCACTCTCTTTTTCTTTCTAAAACCTTAATGCCAAAACATTGTGTGAATTACAACGCAAATTGAAGGCAAAAGTATTTTCAATATTTTCATCCACTTCATAATTTTTTTTCATCAAGTGTATCTAATAATATGTGTATATTAGCATTAGTAAAGTTTCTACTTTACAGCTTTATGGTCAGTGTGGTCATGATTGCAAAATACATAAGGCATATTATTATGAGAAAAATCTCATTAGAGTCGCCGCAATGACCTTGACTTTGCCTTGTTAGAAAAAGTTACATAAATTGCAACTTTTCTCCATGTTAATTTCTTTGAACTCCTCCGCACAAAAACGTTAACAGCATCACATTTTTTTGAAAGTAAAGAAGAAGAGCGGCATCATCATCATCATAGCATCATCATAACCTTCATGTATTTCCTCCAGCGATTTTCTTGATTCCTTTGTAAATGTGTAAGAAAGAGAGGAAACCTGTTTTTAAGTCCTTGGGATTTACTAATAAATGGATTCACTCGTGCATTAATGCCTTTTCTTTAAGATTCCGTCTATGTGCAGCCCTTTTTTCTTTACACTAGGATGGGTTTTACATAACATAGGAACATACATACATATGTGTACATTGTCTGGATGTTTTCCAATGTCACCGTCGTGTAGCAGTCGTGTCTCTATAAGACATTCTTAAATTGTTCCCCTTTTACCCCACACCACCATTAAGATTAAACTCATCTACACACACTCATCTTTAGGAGAAAAAGGACCCATTTTGTGAGAGAGTCATATGTCGTGATGAATAAAAGATTATTTTAATAACTCTGCAATGAAGCTTCAGTAATGTCTCCATGTATCTCTTAAAAGTGTTCTATTTACAATATGCTTGTCCCTTTTTTTTCTCTCTCTCTCTCTCTCTCTCTCTCTCTCCCTCCCTCCGAATAAAAATACTAGTAAAACTGTGATGTGTGCAGCAATCAACTCACAAGAGTGACTTCTGCTCACAAATAGTGTAGTCTAGAGTGTAGGAGTAGGTATTATGCATGTGTACCTAGTCAGTCGACAGAGATTGATTTAGCTGAGTGTGCTTTTAAGCAAAATTATGCGTTCTATTTCTCTTTTCCTCGCCAAAAGCCTACTTACTTCCTTTTTGCATATGAATGAGCCGTTCAATCTTTGTCTACATAAAATTATATGCATACCTATTATAATATATTATTATTATTATTATTAGGTATATACGTATAATATTACAATAATGTAGTGTACCTTATACCAGATGTGCGCATTTTACTCCACATAATAATGTACTCAATCCAAGGTAAGCACCGCGTGAGGAAATTGATGCTATATTCAAGTCATTTCAAGACTTCCAGAATATCAATTGACTTATCATCCGGTATCAAGTATGATATCTGTCAAGTAATATGCATCCAACCCCATTCATGTTCGGAATGACGAATGACCATAAAAAAACTGAAACTTTCTAGCAAAAGTGATGACGATGATGAACATGAAATGATGTGTAAATGTACGACATGCAGGAAAACAGCAGAAATTATAAAATTTGCCAGCGTAGCATACAAATTTCTATTGGGTACAGTTAGCAGTTGTATGTAAAAATGATATTTGATATTCCAATACCTAAAATCATTAGTAAGATAAAAATGAGATTTTCACACACTCAAAAAAACAGCAAATCAAAAACTTTTGACTTGCCTTTCACTCATTCAAAAAAGTTAACATTAATAGTCCTTCACTTTTTTTTGTTTTGAGAAAGTTCTCTATTTTAGTTTGTGTGTGTGTGTCATTCACAGAAGAGAAAAGTTGTCAGTCGATTAAGCTGGACACATCATTACACAAATTGCTTTCTCCTCCCCGTCGACCATTTGGCGTGAGTATACTATTCTATTGTAGTACTTTTTTCAAACGCACATACATATATGCATGCACACACATATTCTATACCTATCCCGTAAATTGGTGAAAAATCCGGCAAGCACTTTCTACAGTATGCATTTTGAGTGTGCCCTTGATTTTCTCAAGTGGTTTATGCTCGTGATTTTTCCCTGGAGCTGTTTGATCCTCTTACCACCACCACCACCACCAAGTAAAGCCAACCAGAGACACTACTACTAAGTGTTTTTGGTTCAGCTTGTATGTGTGTGTGTACTTGTAATAGAAGCAGATTAACAAAATAAAGGATAAGCTCTTTCCTTCCTTTTTTCTCTCTCTTTGTGGTTGTTAGTTACAGTAATGCATTTCGACATACTTTTTGCTATGTATGTAGCAGTAGTAATAATAATAATAGTAAATATTTTTTCTCTAGTATGCATCATGTACTATTCAGGAAATCAGCATTTTGATATATTATTGCAGCTTTGATATGGAAAAGTGAAGTGATAAATATTTTTATATCAATTTAACCACGACAGGGAAGGATGGAGCACAGAGCAATTGGCACATTTATACTATGTGTCATATAATATATGGCATGACTATGACATTTTTTTTACTATTGAATATGTGTTGTATAACAGTTAGTATATATAGTCATAATATATAAGTTATTATTATTATTACAAGGCAAATCAGTCTTTTTACTTGAATGTGATTGAGTATACGAGGAAATTGTGGAGGAAAATCGTAAAGTGTTTTCTCATCCCAATTTCATACCCCGAATACGTGTAGATAATTATGTGTATTTGCTATGCATTCATGATGAATCCAGGGTAGAATTGAGGCTAAGGTCAGCAAGTAAACATTCATTAGAAAAAGTAAAGAAAGTTGTAACATTGCTTGCTAATGAAGGAAGAGTAGTCAAAGTAAAGATGACAGACTGACAGTGAACAGTAAATGAAAGTGATGGTTCGACATCGGATTGTAGCATTCAGGCTTTTAGTTGTGTCAAGTACTATTATTATTATTCTCATTATCATCATCCCCGTTTTGCACCAACAACATGCGTTCCTCTCTACCATTTGCTGTCCTTCAATATCTTATTTGCCTCTCTCGACTACTCATTGTCAGTCGTCTTGGTACAGTCGAAAATATATGCATATATTATGCTACAAACTCCTTTTGCTTGTCTTCTTCTTCCTTTTCCTGTTAAATAGCAACTTCCAACAAAGTTTAACTTGATAACAAGTTTGATCCAAAGTCTTAAATTACTAGTACTACTACTACTAGAGCTGTGTGTGTACATACAGCCCAGATAAAACTTGTGCAGCCGTTTTTCACAGAAGTGTGTGGGGGTCTCTTGAGTCTTGAGGGGCAGCGGAACCACTTGCACGGACATTAGACATGAACATGAATGCCTAATGCCTCTTATACGTACGGACATCCGTCTCATTCGATTTCATGTAGGGTTTTAGGTATTTTGCAATAAAGTGGCATTAGTGCCACTATACTGTCTTGTGTGGTGGTGCGCGGGTAACATAAAAAATAAGACTAGTTAATACTGGTGGACATGTACCTACCCAGTTTAGCAAGAAGAAGAAGAGGAATAAACAAAAGACTTATACCAAGAAAGATCGTTAGTTTACTTGAGAAAGTTGGAATAAATTTTAAGTGGTACATATAATGCAGATATAAAGTCTCAGAAGGATGCATGCGTCCATTTCTTGTCTACTGGCCTTTGTGTGTGTGTCTGTTTGTATTTTATGCGTGTTGAAATAAGGATGAGAACATCAACCAGACAAGACAATATATGCAGCAAGAAGACCATAGACAAGTATGGTGGATCGTCTTTGTTTGCATAAGAAAAAGGAGTGCGGATAATAAGAAGAAAACTGCGTAATTTTATGTTCACTTCTATTTACAACCATTTAATCGCTTAAAGACAGGAAGGGCAAAGGATTGATACAAAATTATAGCTTTTTTCATCATCTACCTTCCTTGTTACAACTTTTCTCCCTATGCCCTTTTTTAATACTATTATGGTACAAAATGGTAGTGGCAGTTTGAGTGGTGAGCTTAAGATAAGTAGGGACACTTTTTGCATAGTATTCGCCCTTTTTTAGTGTGTGTCTAAAATGCTGCGTATCACGTACGTAGCCAACAGAATCATGTATATAACAATAGTAAAATGTATGTAGAATGATTGTCTATATATATATCCGTAATCTCTTTTCCTCTTGGTCCAAGTAGCGATAGAACAAACAAAAAAATAGATAGCCATCAATTTTATTAAAAACAACGTTTGTTCTTTGTGCCCTTTTTCCAGAGAGTAGAGCAGCAGCAGTAGTAGCAAAAGAAGGAAATAAACCGCATCACGAAGAGCATGCGGTTACTGCCGCGGCGCGCTATCCCTTTCTTTCAGCTCCAATGAATCAATATCGATTATGCGGATTACAATAAAGGCACCTTTAACTCGGCGGATACTACATGCTTATCAGCAGAGGATTCTTGTTTTTTTTACAAACATTTTCATTATATTGTACCATGTTATTATTACATACATTAGCCTATCAATTCTCTTCCTTTTGATTTGTTTATGGGATCTCACTTATACATAGAAAATCTAATTTTCCATGAAAATTTCTATTCACTTAGCATGTTTCATATAGTTTACTTTTTTTCTCTTTCTCTTCTTTTCCTGGTTTCCTTTTGGCTTTCAACTATATACACAAAACCAGTTATATTTGTTTCTTCTCATCTTTCAAACACCAAAAAAAAACATGCCGTCTGTGGTGTGCAGATACACAAAAATACAAGTAAATAGACGAGAAAACGAGGATTAAGTTGATGTCAGCATGTTTTTAAAGAACTGCCGAAAAAGAAGGAAAAAATACTGACAGTGCTATCATACCCAGTCGTTGTAGTGGACAGTGAAGAAGAAATATGTTACTCCAATGCTCATAATGAAAAAGAAATCACAAAAAAATACTAAAGAGAAGCAAGCTATATTATGTACCTCGTACAAAAATATACAATCAAATTCATTTCGTTGACTTTGTACAAAACCAAAAATCTTGTGGAAGAAAAAAGATATTGGAATAATGGAAATGGTAAGGATATTTATGGAAGCATGATCATCAGTTTGTGGATTGAGTAAATTGCGCATTCATACAAAAAAACAGGCTCAACTCATTGTCTAATTCCCTTTCTCTGTGGCTCCCCTTTCGTTTGTTGGTATGTATATATGTATGTATGATTGTGTGTTACATTTTACACTGGAAAAAAACTTTTGGGCCATTGCATCTCTCTTTTTTCTCGGACAAGTGTAATATGTACCAATATATATTATACAACCTACACCATCACCACACCACACAAAAAGCTATTTTCCTTTTTCGTACTGCTTTTCTTCGAGTTTAGTAATAAAGGTTAGTAGTCAATATTTGTGCCGGCGCCTTGTTTTCTTCATCATCTCAGCAGCACAGAAGTGCAAACATTAGAAAAAAAACATAGGACCGCACACAAACACACATTTAGCTTACACAACTGTTTTAAGTATATATATTTTTTTACTTTGTTCAAGAAAAAAGATGTTGATCTGAAAAATTCATTTAAAAACTACGTGCTATTATCATGCCAAATGCTTGGTGGAATGAAGGAAAAAACCCTTCTAAATAGAAAGTGAGAGAAAGCTTCAATTTTCTTGCAGTCTCAATTTATTCCTCCTTTTTTTACTATTTACACATAGTTTTCTCACAACTGAAAAAATACAATTGCTTGGCCTTTTCTTTTCCAACTTTCATTTTTTTTGCTACCAAAAAAACCTATGGTCCAAGTATGAAAGTAAATAAGTCATGTCGTGTGTTATTACAGTTTACAGTCAATTTTTTTTTCGATGGACTTTTCATATCTTTTTCTCTTTTTTCTTCTTCTCTTTTTCATTCATAATAACTACAAATATCTTTGTTACACAAGAAACTAGAATAAGAATTGGAGGCCAAAGTTAATAATGCGCATATTACTATTCCACATTGAGAAAAAGTACAAACATTAGTTAGATCCAGAGTAAAAGCGTGTATACATAAAGTTGCAAGCCACATTGCAAAAAAACTATTGCAATTGTCTATGTTGTTCCCGCAAAAAGGAAAAATATAGATTCTCATTAAAATAATAGTAATAATAATAACAGATGCATGTACCTACATACAAAAAAGCTTTTTTCTTTTCTTCTTCTTCTGTGTGAAACGAAAAAACACACATAGACATGCCGAAACCAACAATACAGTTTAATATGTGCTGCTGCTGCTGATACTATGTATAATATACTCCTCTTTTGTCCATTCATGTGTCCTGTGTGACCTGGCCTTGTTATCTCTGGCTATTACTTTTATATGCGGCTTCTCCACTTCTCCCTGCTGGGATATAAGTGATAAATCCAAGTTTTTCCAATTCACTATAGTATCCCGTTGCATATAAAATGCCAAGTTTTTTTTAGACTAGGCAATGTCGTTTCTTCTGCAGCAGTGTCAGAAGAAGAAGAAGGAGCAATAGAGATATATAGGTACAGTCATAATAACAGTTTCACAATGGAGATTCTTCTTCGTT
>JAHZNC010002656.1:0-18777 GCA_027744095.1 Zhuqinia jingwanae | reverse complement strand
ATTTTGAATGCACTATGGTATTCAAATATGTTGGGAAGCTTGACTTCAATTATGCTAATATGAGTAAACTGCATTTTCTTGTACGTATGTAAAGACAAATGCCATTACACTTTTCCATCAGTAAGTAACTGGAAGAAGTGTAACCAAAGCCTCTTAACAAAAAATTTAATTTTAATAAAAATTGCGTCAGCTTTTGTTGAGAATGTAAGTTCTTGTGTTGCAAAACCAACTTTATAGTTGCTCATAGTAGGTGATGCTTATAATTAGTTTAACGAATATTGTTATATGTTTAATAATTGTATTTTAACCATAAAATTAAACGGAAAATAGGTGCATTAGGCACGTTATAGATATGTGTTGTATTATTTGTGAGCCTTTTTAAAATTTGTGACGTATATTGGTTCACAATTTATAATTTCATCAAACCACGAAACGATATTTTGATATATTACGACAATTGTAAACGAATACCAAATTAAGAAAAGAAAAAATATTTTAAAATAAACCACAAAAAATTTACTAAGTGTTTTCGCATATTTGGATATTTGAATCGCAATTGTGTATAAAAAGTTATATCCACATTTGCGAATAAAAATCGCATATCCGCGTTTTTAAAATATGGGCGGCTTCGATATATACATATCTGTCAGTAAGCTTTAATATGTGTATGCATTCTATATTCTATTGTGTATACATATATTGGGATTCGTATGTATACAATCCGATCCCCACTCTTCTTCTTCCTCCTCTTTTCCATACACACATGTAAACACACGAGGAAAAAAATAGAAAAGGGCTCCGGGTTCTTCTTTCAAACATTTAGTTCACATTCAGCATCTGTAGGAGTGAAATCAGACAAAGTTGGTGAGGAGCAAGATCTTGTTACAGCAACGGAGCAGAAAAGAGACAACGTCGACGAGGGCATTCACACACACACATTTATATATACACACTCATTCGTTTACAGAGCAACGTAACAACAAGCATTTTCACTCTCGTGGTACTCATGTTACTTACTATTTACTATTACTACAAAACCATACACTTTTGTTAAAGTCCTTCTTCAGATTCTTCTTGCTTATTACCGTTACTACTAAGAACGATAAAATATTTTTTATGGTGCACGTTATCATCGCAGAAGTATTTTCAGCTTAACATAACATTTCCATACTTTTTAAAAAATTGTAAAAGTGTAAGGAAAAGGCAGAGACTCTTTTAATTCTGGGTTATGTGAATACTAATTCCGGAATTGCTCTATTCACTGCTACAACGTTTCCTACTTCAATGTTCTGCATACAGTTATTATTCTAACTCATCATCATCATCATCATCATCATTTCTGTCTCTGGCGGGTTTGTATTAAAAAAAGCTAATTACTCGTGTGAATACAGTTGGGTGGGATCCATGAATGCAATAATGTGTGGTTGTCATCACCATAAACCAGAGTTATTGTAGCATTCAGTTTTGCAAGCAGTGATGGTGGTTGTATGACAGTGGAAGGTTAAAATGATAGGCTTTGAATTGAGTGAAATGAAGGAACGTCATACGTTATTATTACACACACATTTATGATGTACCCGAACTACACGACTCGTTTATATAGACAATATAGTTTTAATAGTTCTCTTGTCTCTCAGTGACAGTTAAAGAAAGTGCATGGAATGAGTACATGAACGGAATAGTAAATTGTGTACCGTCATGTTTATGTGTGTGCGGGTATACACGTATGTTGTTGTGTTTGTGTGTGAAACTATAATACTTATTTAACCAGCAAATAAAAGATTGCCACGCAATTACCATTTCGTCCGGTACCATAATAAAAAACGAAAATCAGTATACCTAACTAACCAACACACAGACACAGAATGTCAAATTGTAGCAAAGGGGAAAAAATGAGTAAATAAAATTTACCCAAACAAACCAATCTATAAAGTAGAGTCACCTTTCTTTCGTCGCTGATTGCGAGCATTCTTTTTCCCCTCTCTTCTGATACGTCAAATCATATCAGGAGAATATAGGAAACTCTGATTCTATATACGAACGAGTGAGCGCACGAATTACGTTTTTTTGCATTTTTTTGTTGGTACCTATACATACATTATACACGCGGACAATTTCAGAAATGGGAAACCAAAGAAGGTAAAAAACATTGAGCAGCTCTTTTGACTTGAATCAACTCTCTCTTACTCTCAGTCTCGGGGAAAATACACGAAGCAAGAGAAAAGCAAACAGTAACTGTTAATAACAAACTGTTGTTATTTCGACTTTACTACTCCGACCACACCGAGTAAAACCATGTTTGTATACACTACTATAGTTTATTTTGTGTGCATTAGGTCTTGTGTGCTACCATTTCCCTAATAGTTTGTTGTTGGCGGCGGTGGTGCATGGTGGTGGTGGTGGTAGTGGTGGCGAGAGATGTTTTGGCTTGCCTATAGTGAAGGCAGCGCACGGAAGCGGCATATACTATAGCATATAGCGGTATGGTAGAATTATGTGACATTGTGAGTTCATTGGTTTTCTCTTCTTCTTCCAATTCCCGAAAAAAAAACTTCTCATGTTGCACTCTTACTCTCTCTCTCTCTCTAACTCTCTTCCTCTCTTTCTATCTCCCTCCTGTCTGCTTTTCTTGTACTTCCTACGATGATTGGAAAATGACGTAGTCACCGCAAAGATATAGTGGTAAAAAGGAAAGAAGAAAAGAAAGAAGAAAAGTAAAAGTATAGTGCAACATTGGACATGAAAAATAGAAAGAATAATATCCAACTTTCTCTCTCTCTCTCTCTTTATTATATTTACTACATACTTTACAAGACTTGGCTGGATATTACTACTGCACTAGTTTCACAGCATTTTTTCTCTTCCTGAAACATGAGTCGCCAAAAAAAAACATTTTTTCGTCTTTGGCGGATAAATAGGAGAATAAAGTTTGAATTAAGAGGACAGATATTGCTTTACGTTGGCCATTTCCAAATGTACACAAGCAATGTTTGGCGGAAAGCTAACTAACTGCAGTTACTGTCACAGCAGTAGTAGTAGCGCGGTGTATTAGCAAGTTTTTTCTTCTCCCCTTTTTCTTTATTCGTTCTTTCTCTAGTTTAACTTTAACTGTAACTGTGTACTCGGAATAGACTCAAGAAATAGAAAAATAAAATAAAAGTACTTTCTTTGTACGTGTTTTATTCTGATTTAGATTCCAAGTAATTGAGCTTTTTCCATAATGCATTACATCATCTGAGGGATAGAAAGAGGGTGGAAACAGAAGAGGAATCTTATTCTATCTGGAAACGTGATTTGTCTGATATGTTCATGAGACATAATGTTAATAATAATGGTTCATAATAATAAGATATACGGACGTACACATTACTAATACACAGGATTTACTCTCACACGTATATTGCATACATAGTAGAGGAATTCACATTCCCTTTTACCTTTCAAAGAAAACCTTGCAACTTTTTGGCATTGTTATGCTTTGTTACAATATTACATTTCATAAAGAAAAATATGTATTATTACAAATGCGACAGTAAAAGCACAAGAAGGAAATAAAACTTGTGTGTTTGTCTGTGAGAGGATCTGTCCGCCTGTCCATAAATGTAACTCTTCTCCATTTCGAGAATGTAGAAAATATGAATGGACAAGTCGTATGTAGAGAAGGAAAAATGAGGAGAATGGATTCATGAGAAGATTTTTTTTCCGGAATTTTCCAATGCATTATGTATGTAGGTAAGTATAAAATGTAATGTTAGCAAGTAGTTTTTGTGCTGTCAAATGCATTTAAAGTAAATGTAAATTTACTGACTTTTGAACTTCACAAAAAGAGAGCAAAGAAACGGAGATGAAGAGAAAGTACACAAAAGAGTGTGTGGTCTCTGGACATCTATTTTTGAATCAGTCCATAAAAAGGACATTAGCATACAATCATAATGCAAAGAGCCTAAAGATGTTCAGTCACAAAAGATATATTGAATAACTTTTTTTTCTATATTTAAAAAAAAGTAGGCAAAATGAATAGGTAAATATGCATATCTATAGCAAATGCATAATACATTATACCTATGTAAAAAATTAATTAAATTGGAAGTTGTCGAGAGAAAACGTGGTATGTGTAGTAGAAGTGGAATATAACCTGTACATCTACTTTTATTACAAAGAAAAAGCTATCGGGTATTTAAAAAAGGGTGTAGGCATGCGTTAATTAATTATCATACAAAATCCTTCACAGTAACTTGCAACGTATGTTATTAAAATCCAGTAATGAATGCGGAATTAATATATGTAAATACACACAGTGCAATAATAATACGGTTCTAATATACTCTACACTTCAAATCTTCATTCATTTTAATTAATCTCCAATGTCAGCACGTTTTTTTTATACAATAAATAACAGATGTATGTATCTCCTGTTGCATTCCAGAGAGCGTCAGACTGACTTATTGTATAAAACTTGGTTGCATAATATTTGAAACTGTGTATAAATAACCACCACTCAAACTTTTCTCTTTCATCTTACCATGTACCACATACCATATACTTTTCCTTTTGTCAGACAAGATAAATAAATCCTGTCAGATCATCATTTTTTGCATGTTTTTCATTGTCAGATTTATTATACTTACTGCAAACCTGTCAAAATGCATCAGAGTGAATGATTTGATGTGGTGTAAGTTACATATCCAATGCAATTCTTCTGTTACATATGGATATGATAATACGTACTACCTACTGTAATTTATTATATAAATCATAAATTATTCAAAAATCATTTTCATAAAAACATTGCAGAAAATAACATAGAAGCATCCAGCATATTATTATGTATTTGTACTTTAGTACATACATATTTCTCAAGACAACATTCAAATTCGGACATGGAAGTGAAATATCATATCACATGATCATCATCATCATCTCAGTAACATTTTCTTTAAGTATATTTTCATAAGAAAAGGAGTAGAACAAGGAAAATTATGAATACATATATCAGTTGTCAGTGTATAATAAATAGCGCACGACATAGTTTTGCACTTGCTTTCCTTATTCTCCAGAAAGAGTCTTCTCTATTTGCGTGCCGGAAATTTATCACGTTGAGTGTATCCTTAAAAAGAAGTACGCATGAAGCGTATTAAAATAATATCAAAGTCTCAACTTCATTTTCCACATTTTGGTAGAAAACGCATCCTGTTGTGGTAATAAACCCAGAGATAAAGTAAAGTGTATTGTATACTAGTATGATGATGATGATGATCACTGTGACCATGTTCTTGCAGTCTTTCATAATAACATGTCAGACCAACATTAGCGGACATCTGTGGAGAAATAGCGTGTCTGCTTGTGATGATCATAATGATGATTGTAATGATAGCACTCTTATTTTAGTGGGCTGTAGTAGTATTATGTGTACTTCACACAGACGCTATATTTTAGATGGAGAAAGAAAGAGGGGTACAAAAGCAAAGTCAACATCATTCGTCAGCGTGACTTGTTTACTGGGTTGTTGGTTCTTTATAAACTCATCACTTGATTTGTAAGCACACATTTTTATATTTTCTTGCCATCATCATCACCATGCCAATTCTTTGCATGAAACATAAAAGATTACTCATTTTAGCGCGTGCCAAATGAAGTTGATGATGAAGATGCCTCCTTTGAAAAGGAAGTGGGGCGCAAAGACGTTTCCCTTTTCTGATAATAATAATAGAATTTGGCATTGTGCTGCGGTATATTTGTGACGTAATGAATAAATAAAAACCATAGAGCACAAGTTGTTCAGACAAATATAATATGTAGTTAGGTCAATTTGAAATAAATATTAGCGTAAACTAAAATTGCATTGCCGGCTGTGATGTTTTGTAAGGTCATGCAGAGTTCAGGTTTATATTATTTAGTCGTCGCTACTTTCTTTAAATATTACAATTTGCGTAGTTACAATACCTATACGGTATACCTATATTATCATGATGACATGTGGAGAAAAACATGTCATTTCCTTTCACGCTGGGCTGGGTAACATTCTGAGAAAGATAAATAACATTGTGGTTACAAAATCCTACTGTAGTTGGTGGGATGGTAAGCTTTCAACAGACATTCTGTCTATGAAACCAGGGAGGATCAAAATAAAAACTTTGTTGGTGGTTGATTTAATGTGGTATAGTGGTCATGTTTTTATACAAAAAAAAAACAGAAAGACTGGTGTGTTTGTCACACGCCCAAGAGAAAACATGCAACCGTTGAGTAAATATGACACTACTTTTGCCTTTGAGATATTTGAATACATTGAACTTTTCTGTGGTTTAAACAGTAATCTGAAATGGAGAAGCGCACTATGTCAAAATAATATGTTCTCCCTTTTGTGTTGTCGTACTAAAGAATCCACAGGTTTTTTTTGACAGCTTTCTCTTCTCCATTTCTACTCCATGTTTTTATTGCTGTTTAGTTGAATGAACAAAAGGCTATAGTAAAATGGGTGCTGCGACTAATGTTGTTGTTGATGATGATGATAAAGAATACAGAATAGCATCACATCTCCCAAACGTGCTCTTATTCTGTTGCTTGTTGTTATAAACTTAGTCCTGCTAAATATGCATACAAAAAGCTTGCATAATCTAGATCGTGTTCATCGTCTAGCTAACTATGTAAAAGGAGCACCCCATTTTTTCAGGTAGCGCATATTTGCCAGATTGACGAGCGCTTGTAAGTGTTTTTGTTTGTAAGCACAAGGAGAGATTAAGAAATCCAAGAAAATCGGGGTCAGGTGAACGTTATATTCAGCAGTGAGCATACAAGAATGCATTTTACTTTAAACGACATGACAAGGGCATTGTCAAATATAAAGGAGTCATTTGTTGTTGAAATTAATTATTAAAAACATGGACTCAGTTTTAGCTCGAAATGAGTGTCTGGAGCAGTCGAAGCTTCAGTAGATGACAACAGGACGGAATAATCTCCATATAATGTGGAAGGACATGGCTGACAACTTTCGCAGTCTCAAGAGAGATTAAAAATGTTCTATCGTTCTTATAATGATGGAAAGGTAGCATTCTCTCTCAGTAGTAATTACATGTGTACCATCGAATCATTTTATAAAATACAAACTTTTATGCCTATTCTTGTCAGAATTTTATAATGTAATAAAAAAAATATACATAGAATGTGTGTGTACCATCCATAAGATAAAAAAAGAGTGAATTTATATTATAGTTGGCACGCAGTACGCGTACACGGTACAAATGCACTAACCATGTAATATCACATTTTTGTTTAGACAAGTCTACTACACTTCGCAAACTTATAAACTGCTTGAAAGTAAACAACTAAAGCGGCTCATCACAATATATTCCACACACAAAAAACTTTAACTTTTTTGTAACTTATTTTTTTATGCCTCCATTGATTTCTTACCCGTGCGGACGTAAAAAACAAGATAATTTTTTTTGCAAACCTAAGCAAGTACGGAAGTAGCCGAAAATAGTAAAAGTGTAGGGAAAAGTTTTTTTTAACAGACTAAAGTATTAGATAAGTTTTCATCCATATTGTATGTTATATGACGGCAAAAAGAGAGAGATAGAGGGTGGAATAACTTTTTCGTTAACTTGTAATCCATACGCAAACAGAGCTGAAAGTGAAGTAAAAAACACTGTAGGTATTGTTTACTTACTTCTTCTTGGATGTAAAGTTGTAATAAAAGGAAGTTGTATTTTCTTTTAAGTTTTCCTTTTGGGATAATCAGGCACGTTGGTAATTGAAAACATAATAGGGAGTTAAAGAGGTAAGTAATAGCAAAAGAACAGCAAAGTGTCACTGACAATCGCAAGTGATGAATGAGTCTAGCGTTATCCACGTAGCGCCTGCTGGTTTTGTATTGTAAAACTTTTAGCAAGTTGCAACAGTGTACATTGTACATATATAACATGGGTCTTGTTGCTCTATTCATGTAGTTAATAGTGGCTCTTTTTCACTGGTTTATAATTTCTTATGACAGAGACGACACAATTTAGTGTAGGTTTACAATTCTGCATGGAGTAATGAGTAATAAGTATATTTATAGTTTATACATTAAGCAGGAATGTTACTATGCGGGGTTTAATTATTCTCCGATGAATTATAATAGCCATGGACAAAAATCTTACAGTCAACTAAAATATATTATTATACCTGCTGGGTTCTCAACCAGATATAATACATACATAACATAAGTTACCCGATACCCAATAACACAATATACATTATGCACTATGCACCACATAATACCACAAATAAATGTACTATGTCATTGTATTTATATTCAAGGTAGCGTAATTATAGTATTCACTCTTCAGTCACGGCCAATATAGATATTTCATCCCAAACACTACCTTGTAATATGCAATAGATAATTTGCAACCAAAAAATATTGCATCGAAAACCTTACCTGGTCAACAATGAATGTGAAGCAAACAAGAAAACACTTGGCCCACATTATATGAGTAACAACAATTTCAATAACAACGCAGCACAGCAGGGCTTCATGTTTTGATGAAATTAGATTTTTCATATTAACGATTTTGCAAAGAAAATTAATGCGAAATTAGGTACATTTGTAAGATCATATTCATAATGGTTTATACGGTTTACTAACGCATATTCTACTAGAAATTTGTATGTGATTGTGATTTGTGATTGCCGATTATCATTAGTATTAGTCATTACAAATTTCATGAAACTACATGCACGAGGTTCAGCAGAGCAACATCAAACAGGATGTATGTATGTCATACGGGTACGTAATACGTACGTCATCCGGATAGTCACCTCTTTTATCATGTTACAGGACTCTTTTTCAAGATTTTCTGAGCCTTTCCTAACATTATATAACAATATCTAGTTTCATACATATAGTTTGACGTGGATGATTAGTTATCCAAAATAACGCTTACAATAAACTTTTTTCTAGTATTTGTATAATTGTGTACTTCTTTATAATCAAAATTGACAGCATTGAAAATTTATGCACGAAAAGATATAAGATAAAACAACACACATGTCTCTAAATATTATTAAAAAGGAACTAGTACAATATTATGTTACGATTCAGTTAGTCTTTTGGCGACTATATGAAATCATAATCATCAAAATTGATATTGGCTCAGAAGAATAAGATGGTGGTAGTGATGATAGACAATCGAAATCTGCGTAGGCGATGATGAATAAAAATGATCACAGTCAAAAGTACATTTTTTATGTATTTTTTTTGTTAGTATCATAAATTCAGTCATTGGTTGGTATTTGCCAATTCAATATGTATAATATGTACATATATGTAGGTATATATTTATATAAATGAAATAATAATATGTAACGGTGTACAGTGAATTGTGAATAGCCCCCATTGATGCATACTACAAGCTGCTTTGATGTTGCAGTGCACCGTGTCTTGTTGAAATTTACAATGTGAGCAGCTAGCCAAACAATATGTGTAAAAACTAAAAGTAAAAAAATATACACCTACAAATTCAATACAAGTACAAAAAATAAAGGGATGAATGTGAGTTTATAAAGAGATAACATTTGGGATTGCAGCGCAAGAGATATATATTTATAATAACGTACTGTTTTTTATCTTCTGAATAATAGTCAATACTACATCGTGCACCTAGGTGCTTCTAAAGTGCGAGAAAACCTTCATCTTAAATATTCCAAAAAGAATTTTAGATACATTTTTTTAATGTTTCCGGTGGTAGTAGTACATGTTATAATAACCTGTCGAGTCTAACTAGTAGTTGTACATACTTGACGGTCATTTAAATAAAATAAAAATTACAAAGCCAATGGAATTTTGTAGCCAAAATGTTAATGAAAAATCTAATGTGCATAATGTAATAATCCTTACAACTATATATATACAATTAAATTAAATATATACTTTAGTTTAGTTTGAATTGTAAACAGTGGGTAATTATGCACGTGTGTTTCTTTTTTTGATAAATATGAAGTCTCAAGGAAGTTACTAGACAAGTTTCTTTGCAATATCTTTTAGCGATAATGTTATTACTTTGGTAGTGCGGTGATATAGTGGTAGTCGGCTACTTTTGATTAAAAGTGAGTGTTTGCTTTTGAAACTAATTTTGCTTCTTAAGATTTTCTTGCAGCTTCATAAAAATAACAAAAAAGTTATACCAACAGCAGAAAATGTGCGCACCAAATATACTCTAAGAAAATATACAGACGGGAAGGACACACGAGACTCAAAAAGCTACACACACATCATTTTAATTAAGAGTAATCTACTTCTGTACATGCTGCTGTATTGCTTTTGCATCCTACACGTTACGTTCTGTGAAATATATTATTATTCTTGTGAAAGTTTGTATGCAAACAGTGTGTGTTAGTGGGAAGAAAATAAAAGTTTTTTTTTTGCTGTTTGGGCTTCTTCCATTCCGGAGAAATGGCGTAGGTAGGTGTGTGTGATTCGGTGGTACGCTGTGTGCTGACAAAATACATAGAAAGGGGAAGAAAATATTGCGACGATGAAGTTTTATACTTTTTTGAATGCACGTGAATCTAGTTGGTTGACTGCTGTTGCTCCAGGCATTTCTCCTCTACGAAAGTCTAAAAAAATTGGCTCTATCACCGTTTTCTCACGTTTCCCATCAACATACTTTTTGTGTTGGGAGTGTAGTGTGTTTTGTTCCAATAATTATCCCAAGTTTCCCTTCCTCCAGCATGTTTTCTTTGTAATGCACTGCTGCTAGTGTCAGTTGTAGTCATTTAGTATAATAATGTGGTGAAATTATTTATCGAGCACTTCATCAACGTCTCTATAAATCTGAATCTGACACACAAAAGTGGTGATGTGGTGTTAAAACGTTAAAAGTGATCTGCCAAAAAGAGTATTATACCTACAACCTGTACTTGCAATATATAAAATAGTAGTATCTGCTGCTCGTTTTAAATTGCGTTCATTTCAATTCCTTGTTATTCCACCTGTTTTAAATGGTGAAGATTCTAAATTAGCTTTTCTTATTCATATATCTGTACAGCACGTGTTTCAAAAAAAAGAAGTAAAATTATAATTTATTTGAACTCTTCAAAATCAAATGGTAATTAAATTTCATTGAAATCGAGTAACGATATTGCATGGCACCGCGATTGCAAGGCATTGACTGTCATCTCGTATTTTATCACTATAACCCTTCATGTTGTTGATGATAAGTCTACACATAATCTAAATCTACATTACAATTAATTGGTATAAATTGCGTGTACAAAATAAATATGTGTGATAATTTGTGGACTTGCAAATACAAATACAAATAATGTAGATAAACGGATTACATGTAATTTGTATTTACAATTTTGAAGGTTTGTAAGGGATAATTTAGCGGGTTAACAACTTGTGGACACGCTTTATCATTGTTGTCATCATCTCATCAGGTTAGGGATTTATTTGTATTTTAAGTATTCAGCGAATTCAATAATTCAGTTGAGATCTTTCTTGCCATCAAAATTCTTTGACAATGGGACTAGTGATGTATGAAAATGCATCATTTTTTTGCGATTGATCGGAAGTTACAGAGATAACGTAACACAATGTTATCATGTATCAGAAGCTGGATCGCAGTAGGCCAGCAGACGATGATGGTTATTAGAACATAAAAAAGTTTGTTGTAATCACATTGAATAAAATGTATGCAGGTATACGTACCTACCTTCTTATTGTATACAATATAATAATAATTTAATCAAATTGAATACAATACAACACATAATAATGTAAAGTAAAAAAATGCGAAAAGTTTTTTATTTTGTGTTAAATGCAAAACATTTACAATTGTTGAACCAGTTGCACAAAATTTTAATTTGATCAATGCTGATTAGGTATGCATGAGCAAGTAAAGAAAAAGGTCGAATTGATGGAATCGACTCCAATAAATCTTTAAAAATTTCTTTTCTGTCGCCCATTACCATGTATTATTTCTCATTACGCGCAGTAGTGTTTGCATAATAAAATAGAATACACTCACAAATTAAAATAACATGGGTTCCTATCAATTTTCTTATTTAGTTTGCTGCATTACAATTTGCAATTACACACAAATAGATGTAATGTAAGAATCTCAATAAAATGCACTAGACATTTTTAGCAGTTGAAGTAGTAGTAATGATGTAGAAAACAATTTTAATGAAACGAAAGGTTAGATAATAACGAGAAACGACTAGTTTTGACAATACTTATGCTAATGCACACATACTAAAAAAATTCAGGTATATATACACCAACAGCGTAGCAAAAAAAGTCATAATAATAATAATAATAATATATAGGCACACACAGGTAATATTAATAATATCAGAACAGACATCATGTCAAAATATCGTCAGCATCAATAATATACTATCTACATCAACAAGTTGAAGTCTATATAACACATCAACTATAAACATGAAATATAGGGGCAGAGAAGCATTATACCTACATACATGCATAGTAGGTTATATGTGTGGCTATAATAACTTTATAACAGTTGTTATTTTTTTTAAAATATATATATATATTATAACAACCAACTCTCTGCACACTTTACAGTCTCTAAAGTAGCAACAAACATGATTCAGGAAAAAGCAACCCTATAGTTCATGAAAAGTTGACATTTTTAGTTTATTCTCTTGTTTAATCTGCGTACCTAATCTCATCATCTCACTGGCACAAAGCACAACTCTTTTTTTTTCTTCTGAAGATGTAATTTACGTTCATGAATAAGCTATGATTATTATGAGATGACGGTGCTGCTGCTGTCATGGTGTAATAAAAAAAAGAATATGAAGTGAGGTGATATTGTTTCGCCACAGGGGAAATCAATACAGCAGACAGCAAAGCAAAAAGTAGTGTAGTATGACATGTTATACATATACATATATGAATCAGTGAATATGGGATATATAAAAAAATATATAATCATGAAAGAGATAAAAATGGCAACGGCATTCCTCTAATCTCTTTAATCATCAGGAACAACATGTCATTTTTTATTTTTTTTGTAGCATACCAGTCTCATCGGAAGAAGCAGGCTACTACTGAAAATTTATAGGTACGAGTCTTGTTTTCCTATAGGACCTCGGCGGTAATAATAACTCATCTACAATCTACATATACTTTACTCTCATGCATAATATTATTATTATTATTACTCGACTGCTATTTTACTACCAGCAAATCATCATCATAAATAAGCAAGAAGATGATGTTTTCTATTATTTATTTATTTTAACTTCACATCACATTTACACAAGTCGAGAGATTATACAAGAGTGTGTGTGTGTGTTTTATGTTTATAAAAAGATGTGGTTAATGACAGTTTGTGTGTAATAGCGTTGTTTATTAGTAGCCATAAAATTAAAAACCCAGTTATAATTTATCAAGGAAAAAAAAGAGAGATCGAATACAGGTAGAAAAAAAATAGTAATCTGGTGGATTTGTTCTGAAAACGTAATAAAAAAGTTTAAATTTTTTTAGCTCATACGTGAACTGCTCTGTGCTGTGTGTGTGAACTTGCTCACCCCTTGTTCATATTTATCATTTTGTATACTTTGTAAATATATATATAGGTATTTATTTTGGTACTAAAAAAATAAAACCGCTTTCTTGTTGAAAATAATTTTCTTCTTCTTTATTTCTTTCGCAACACACGTTTCCAATGAGGCAAAACGCGAATTTTATTTCTCCCCTTTCGATATAGACTTTTGTGGCCTGGCGTGAGTATTTCAAATACGCTCGCATAATAGCACACCTATTATAGTTATTGTTAATCTGATTATGGCCTACATGACTGCAGGCTAATTTCAAGATACCTTAAGAATAAGTAAGTAGTGGGCAGGGCATTATAAGATAAATTAGGAAATACCCCTTTCATATTTTTTACATTTGAAAATTGTATTTGATATTACGAGCATTAAAAAAATGCTAAATATCTTAGAAAAATGTTATTATGAGTCATGAGTCATGTCATGAACAACTTTGTGCTTTTATGACTTTTGGTACAGTAGTGTAGGCCATATTTATGTACGTGTGTGGATAATCGTGACTTGACTAATATATTTTTTAACATCTTTTGGAGACATTGTCATCATCAGATAACACTTGCAACGGAACATAGGTATTATAGATTGGTGGTCGGATCATTTTGTCGTAGTAGTAGCATGAGGTCGGGGATCCTATTACCTACGCGTGAAGATCATTGTGAACATGGTCACCCAAAGCTATTTAATGAACTCAAGAATATATTGTGCTTTAAAGGGTACGCGTAGGTGCTTGTAACGAAATTATCTAACATCTGAAATTATCTGCAACCATAAAATTAGCTCTTAAGAGGACTTTACTCTTCTCTCTCATATCCTCAAACGTGATTGACGTGCAGTGCACATGTGAAATTTTATTAAACTTAATGGAACTTCATTAAACGCAAAGGTTATTAGAAGCAATCTTATTTTATGTTTTTTGTCCGTCTGGGGAAATGGATAAGATTGTTCGTGTTCCCGTTTTGTCCTTCATATCATAGTGAACGTAATTATAGCATGGCCGTGTTCCTGCTTTTTTCTCTCGATGATTACAGCGTTTGACTTTATGTGCACTACGGATACTCCATGTAGGCATGTAAACACGCTCGACATTATTTTGTTCCAGGAAATTGCTTCAATTTCCATTTCACTAGCAATCTAGTTTAAATACCACACTTTTTATTTTGGCCCCCTTCTCAGTTTTGCGGAATTTAATTTTGAAAGCTAATTTTGAGTACTATTGCTTTGAAGCATCTCTGTGTAAAAAAGGAATGCAAAGCTTTTTGTGACTCGGTGTGGTACTTCAGAGTTTTGACGAAACAGGAAGAAACATTTAGTTCCTTCTTTCGCTTCATGTGTGTGTGTACTAACAATAACGGTCTCAGAAGGCAACACACTCCTTCACACGATGTCTACTCGGAACATTATATGTATAAGTGTTATTTGAAGTTTACATAGGCCAGCAAAAAATGATGATGATGATGAGTATGAGTATTAAGTATTGTTTCAAGGAAACTTGGGAAACTTTCTTTTCCTAGCTTCTCACAAGCTAACTTGACATAATATGCACGGTTCATGGTCGAAGTAGTAAAGAAAGCGTTTTGTGAAGAAAATGCATGGTAATTTTTATTACATTACAGATATGTAATGTATGAACATATTCCTCCGGTGTGGTCACCTAGCCATAAAAGTTATTTAGTATTAATAAGTATTAATGCTGATGTTGAGGTAACCAGTTATATCAAGACCTTTCCCAGATTTTGTGCTTGTTGTGAGAGATACTGTGCTTTAGAAAAAGCGTGAGAGAGTGATTTCAAGTCATTAAGATATAATGTATATAAAAGGAATGTTCATTTTATATAGGAAATAATAATGATGTGATACGAAGTGTTGAATAAAAAAAATTGAGGACAGAAAGGAAAAAAGTTAATTAGTTGAAGTGTTTGATGTTCCTACTACCTTTGAGTAAGAAAAACAGCGTGACTCTCCAATAAGTTTGCAAAATCCTAATTAATAACCCCACGGGATGGGATATGATATCCTATTGTATTGTTTCGCGGAAGTTATTTTTTTACATGACTGTTAAAAACATTCGCTTGCTCGCTCTCTCTCTTAAAATAACTATGTACCAACTGGAGAAATTATCTATTTATAAAATGAAGATTAAGGGCAGAGATCTGCAAGCCAATATTAGTTCTGCCATTCGCATATTTTATGACATGTTGTTCTCTTCACAGCAGTGCTACTATAAAAAAAGTGTTAATATCGAGAAGAATTTAATAACATTTAAAAAATGGCATACGTTCGTATGTATGTAGTCAGTATAGTGGCTATGAATTCGGCTCCATTGATTTTTATTCCTGTCTGCAGTTAATTTTTTTTTGGCGAGGTTACTGGGAATTTCAATTAACTCACTAACCCACTCATTCGTGTAACATGTCAAATTTTGTGTTATAGTACTAAATTATAGTACAATGATAATTTTACAAACGCGTCATTTGTACAATATATGGTTTGGTTGAAAATGGGAGCTTCTTGTGTCAAAGATGGTGTTTCCGCAGGTAAAACCCTAATAATATGTTAACATAATTTTCTTGTGTAAAAATGTGCTGCTGCTGCTGCTGCTAAACGGTTGTTTTTGGTTCTTTTCATGTATCTGTTTTGCATTTAAATATATATTTGTGGTGTGATTTTCCTTTTTGGTTGTTTTGCGTGAAAATTTGTGATTTCAACATTTTTCTTTTTCTGTCACTATCCCTAGTACGGTAGGTTATGTTTGTGGAGGGGAATATATTTTTGCTGTATCACGGTTTCCGTATCAAGTTACAAAAACTGCTTGAGCTACACAGTGAGAGTCACTATTTTGACTGCCTGGTCGCATTAGCATTTTCATTCCACGTAGTAGGTAGTTGTCAGCAAACCATGATAGCATACACGATTGAACCGTGTGATTTGACGTACATAGTTCAAGCTACAAAGATTTTAAAACATGTTACGAAAATATTATGTGTTATTAACTGTTAACGACATGCATTATAGGCTGCTTATTTATTAGTAGCAACTCATCTGTAGCAAAAAACGCTAAAGATAAAGATAACAAGAAATTAAATACCTAAATAAATACACACGTACGTACGCTACACGAACTCCAACACAAACACTACGAACTTTGTTTTTATGTTCGACAACATAATAATTGTAATTTGTAATCGATAGCTTTAGAGATTGACTCATTTATGAATGATGAAAACAGACGCACATTCATTTTTTGAAAAGATTCCGAACGAGTTGTTTATTTTTATGTTGAGATGATGAAGAAAAACAGATTCAGATTAGCATTTATTTTGAGTTACTTTAATAGGTTTACTTCCATGAAAATCAGACTAGCAGTAGCAAAGTTGTATTTTAAATGGAGTTTCAATATATGTCTATTAAGCTTGGTATTTATTATTATTATTATTATTACATTGCATGCACAGTACATATTCGAATTGTATTTTATGACCTATGTAGCATAAAATTAACAGCTTTTCAAGTTCCTGTAGCCTATTTTTAGTAAATCCTGATTACCTTTGTGTACGAATGTTTAGAAGCAAAAAAAAGTGTCATTTACTAGAAACTTGGTAGCACATCCGTTTCTTTGTACTATTATTTATTGTTGAGTAATAAATTTCATTTTGTTTTATCTAGTCAATGCTGCGGACATGGAACCAGGTAAAATATCACATTAATCTCGATAAATAATCCTATTATAATATGTGCCAATTTTTTAAATTTACTAAATTCTTAGACGGGAAAAATACAAAAATACAATAATGGCTTGTTTGTTTGTGTAATAGTAGTATATGTTGTAACAAGTAACATAATCTAAATCAAAATGATATGGAGTGTAAAGAGATACAATTTCTTTTTATATGTACTTGTATAGAAAAAATCGAGGAATATCTTCTCCAAAATCCTCAATTTTTGGACGCATACGTGACCAAAAACGTGGACCAAGAAACATTAGAATGTTGGCTTTTGGACAGACACAAAATTGCACAGAGCCGGAAGAGCAGTTTGTCCCGATGGAAATTTGGGGCTGCTGGAGGCGCCTCTACAGCAACTACCCCAGACACAGAGCCCAAGAAAAATATGTTACAAGAGTTGGTCAAAGTCTCTCCAGAAAAACAATTCACGGGAAGGGTCAGTAATGTGGGAACTCGCTGTTTGCATTGCAAGTGCCGTGTCCGCGGATAGTTTCATTCTTTATTTGGGAAATAAACGTGACGGGACATTGTGCAAGTTTAGCCTAGTTGTTAACAATGGAGTTGTTGTTTTCTGTCTCATCTTCCCCCCAAACCAAGTAAGACCATTTTTTTAAAACAAATATTGCATAATAATACATTGCACGTCGATATATGTATGCTGGCAGGCAAACACATACAGATATATAATACCTATTATTATGGAGTTATATGGATTTGAGCAGCTTTTGATTTCTTGACCACTTCAATTTTATTTCCTCGTCTTTGCTTTCTTCCAAACCCAAGCCAATAACAACCAAAAAACAGACCCCAATAACTGTTCGTGGGATTTCATCCGTGTAACTAATGTGCTCGTTGTCCACACACCGTACATAATGGGGTAATGTGAAAATGACGTCAAAAGACATTACGACGATATGAAAGCTGGAAACAAATGAAAGTGAAACTTGATACGTAGTTCCTTCCTCCATATTCGAAAAATGTATATATTGGATTGATATTTGGAAAAGACCGGATATGACATATTGTACACATATAACAAAGGCAAATTTATTTCATCAATGAGCAACATTATTATTACCGTACATTTGATCGAGTTTGTTAGTCTTTTGGAGCATCATCAACGAGAAAATCGTTTTCTCGGTCTCTTTCCCAACCTTGATTTTTGGTTCAATGTATCCAGGTTTCTTATCCTCCGACGGAATCAAATTTTCCTGTCATAACTTCACAAAAAGTTATTTTGTTACAACCCTGATAAGCGGAAACATGTTTTTACACGACAGTTATCTAGTTTTTTCTTCAAAGTTATATAGTTTCCTTTCTAGGAATGTTTTTTTTTGCTAAAACTTAACTCACCATATCGTACTTGAAACAAAGTGACGGAAGTATGATTGTATTCGTATTTATTTTGTTTCTTACCGCACATCATTTGTCAAAAAATTCGACTTTAGCAGTGGTTTCTTTACTATTATATTTCAGATCTCATTCT
>JAHZNC010002655.1:0-10483 GCA_027744095.1 Zhuqinia jingwanae | reverse complement strand
CTGTGGCGACCAGTTCCATCAGGTCCTATCAAACACTACAAATTAAACATTGTTCCGTTTGGAGTCACCACTTCGCCATACCTAGCTTGCCGCACACTTCATCAACTCGCATCAGATGAAGAAGAAACATACTCCATTGGCGCAGATGCACTAAGAAATCGATTCTATGTCGATGATTTAAGCACGTCCGTCCATGATGAGGATGCTGCAATGCTCCTGTACTGCCAACTCACTCGCATGCTAGGGAATGCCGGTTTCGCTCTATGCAAGTGGGCAAGCAACTCGAAACAACTGATGGATGAACATGCTTTGTACTATGTGTTATAGTAATTGTCATATTTTTTAGAAATTGTTACTGCCTTACGCGACGTTTCCTGTGATCCTGTAACTCATAATGAAAATACTCCATACATCAACGAAGTTTTTCTATCTACAGAGGGCATAGAGAACGACAATGTACAATCGTTCATCGAGCTTAAATATACGTAAAATACAAAATGTCTCAAGTTGAGACATTTTGTATTTTTAACTTTAATGTTTATACCAGTGTGGAAAGCGGATTCTCAATGACTAAATTTCATCAAGTACAAACGCCACAATAGATTATTTTATCGTGACCGTAGAAATGTTACCTCAGATAACACAAAATGGCCCAAATATTAAAACAACAATGGTTTTACACATAAATATAAATTATTTATGCACTTGTAATTCAAGTCATCATTTTAGTAAACCTCAAACGGACAAAACTACATTTCTTGACCGCGAAAAAACAAAAATCTTAGACATGACTTTCATGTTTTAAGGTGAGGTGTAAGGAGATTTTTCATCAATCATTTTATATGCAGTCGTCCTATTTACACGTGGACGTTTTAAAGCCTGTTAGTTAACACATATTAAATTGTCAATCTAGGGTTATTGCAGTCGTGGCACTCTGGCGGATGTACTATTGAAGCGCTATCCATTTATTATTCTATTTAGGTTAATAACATAAATAGATAGCGATCACAGTGATCGTAATAATAGGCATAAATTAGAAAGGACATGAATACCATGTCCATTTTATACTCATAAAGCAAAGACGTCAATGACAATAGTGTCATTACGTTCTTTGACCTAAAACCACAATTAAGAATAAAGCGAACAGTACTTTAGACAGTATATTCACTTATTGAGGTTTCCGGCGCAAGGCTGGGTTAGTAATTACGCAATATCAGATTTGCGTGAGTAATGAATGCATCAGATGCATGACAGAACAATGAGCCACACAAAGGATAGTGTGGTCATGGTTTAGGTAGTTGAAAGTACGTAAGACTTTCTATACGCCCATTCATATATGGGCATAAACATTATATTTCTATAAGTAGGTCGTGGACACTCACGATTAATAATAACATGATCCAAGAAAAATGTTCTTGATCATATATTCATAGTAAGGTAGAATAAGTCAACTCTGTAATATTTTATTTCTTATTATTATCAGTCACAATAAATCTGTTGCACGGTCAACACAAAAAACAAAAATCATCTCATCGAGTTCTCTTCCTATACAAGTCATTACGACAACTATTGTCCCCACACAAGATGCTCTTTATTCAACAACGAAAAGTAGTTGGGGTTATAGCTCCACAACCGTACAGGCTCAATCAACAACGGTTATATGCAGTCGTCCTATTTACACGTGGACGTTTTAAAGCCTGTTAGTTAACACATATTAAATTGTCAATCTAGGGTTATTGCAGTCGTGGCACTCTGGCAGATGTACCATTGTCCCCACACAAGGTGCTCTTTATTCAACAACGAAAAGTAGTTGGGGTTATAGCTCCACAACCGTACAGGCTCAATCAACAACGGTAAATTAACATACCGTTAGTTTGGTGAGGGTTCTATATTTGTTTCCGCTCTAATGTCAGCGGAAACCAGGTTTGCAATCTTTCAAATAGACTTTTAAAGTACCAACTTACATTTTTGGATACTTTTTTTAAAAATCTAGCCTATAAATTGGCATTTTCGTCACATGTAAAATTTTGCCTTTTTTAAACAAAGATTTTCATACCAATTATCTTGCAAAATGACGCTATCGTTACAATGACTCTCGCCATATAAAAATTCCTAAACCCCGCATTCAACCAAAATATTTACCAAAAATACATGTTTTCTTATTGAGTAAACAAAATCTTAACTTATGTTTATGTGGTAAAACTAACTGAATTGATGTAAGCTGTAACTTATCAAATTGCTGATGATTTGATGATGATGTTGTTGATGTTGCGCTGTCTTGTATAATATTCTTATGAAAGATGTTAGCATAAAGTTGAACTGGAAATAAAAATAAAATTAGTAAAACGAAAATTAATCAATATTTGCAGGGTATAATTTTTGGGAGTTAATAATTTGTTTTAAAATACGTTGTGTGTCACTTCTGTTGCACCTTATTTTCATAAAGTGTTCCCAAATATTTTAGTTGGTGTTATTAGTTGGACAAGCGCAAGGAAGGAACCACTGAGTAGATAGGTGCGTGCGTGCGTGGGTTCCATGACTTGAGTATCTGTCCTCCAGTGACCAATGTCTGTGGTCTTCAATCTTATAACATTTAGCTGGTGACGGTAGTACGCCCACTTCCATTCAGATACCGATTACTTTTCACATGCTCATTTACCATCAGTCCGGCATCCCAAGTCTAAAAGGAATGAAATAATTTTGTTAACCGGGGTTACTCTGGGCGATAGTAAATAAGTAAATGCTCAAATGTGAATTTTGAACAAAAAATACAAATTACGCACAAAAAAATAATATGCAGTCCACAGATAATGCAATACCATACATGGGGCTGAGAATGATTCCCACATAATTAGTACTCCACCGGGCCACCTATAAAATAAAATATCATAAACAAAAATAATTATTATAACTATCAATATTCTACACGAACTAATGGTACATAGTTTATCTCCTCCCACAAAAGTATATGAAAATTTCCTTTAATCCAATAATTTTGTATGTTATTGAACAATAAATAATAGTACCTTTTCTGGGATGAAAGTTGAGTTAGAGGCATACACCATAAAAGTTTAAATACAATATTAAACATCCAAGCATTAACTTGTAAGTACCTGGTAAATTTTTAACTGGTTTTCACGAGCACACGCACTCGCCCAAAATACGCNGAGGCATACACCATAAAAGTTTAAATACAATATTAAACATCCAAGCATTAACTTGTAAGTACCTGGTAAATTTTTAACTGGTTTTCACGAGCACACGCACTCGCCCAAAATACGCATGTTGCCTTGAGCCTTTTTAACAAAAACAGTGGAGGTGGAGGTACCATTTCCCCTTCTTGACCACCACCTATAAAATTGCGTTAAAAAACACAAAATCTTAGCAAAACAACACAACACAAATTTCTACTGCCACCAGTGCAGTCAATGATTTAAGTGTGGATGTATTTCCCCAATTGTTCTTTGAGAAGAACATTTTAACAATTATTTGCACATTTCACTGCTCACCAGGGATACAAAAAGGCATAGCTTTATAACTACCTGCCAAAGTACCTTGTTTAGTTAACTGTGATTTCCCTGATCCCAACGTTTGCATTTAGTCACTGTCACTTTAATTAGTGAAACTCGAACCCAAACTTGAACTGTTGAGCTAACCACGTTGGTTGGATGTACAATTTTTTTTAAATTATAACTTTGATTGTTGCTGTTGACTAGTAGTGCAATAAGCAAAGCAAAACCAAAAACTTAAAATGGATACCCAAGCCATTGCATTGCGCACAAGTATATAATAGGCAATTAAATGCGTTCTATATTCTAGACCAAGGTCCATGTATTCTGCTCCACATGTTTTTCCCTCTGAATCCACTACTTCATATACCACATCTCGTGTCTTGGGTGTCCATGCCCATGTTATAATTTAGCTAGATATCTATTTACAAACGTGCATTTTGGCTGGGTGAAAGCGACATGCTTTATGATATTATGATGATGCTGTTATATGAAAACTCATTTACCCAGTTTTCCAGCATAGCAAAACCACCTGTCATATTTACTTGAGCTGGGATTTTGAGAATTGAGAGTGACCAACACGTAATGTGAGCAGAACAGAGAATAGGAATACTCTGATATGCTTGGGGTTTTGGTTAGTATGATTCCAAGTTTTTCTCATTCGCGTATCGTGGCGTTTTGCATTCCAAAAATTTGAGCATGAATGCTTGGAATTCAAATATACATGCTCAAGTTGGCATTATTTATGCACCTAAAGTTTTTTTTAATAAACTTGTTGGCCCCCGCTTCTGGTATTACTGTGAAATGGATGATGACATTTTCAAAATGTAATTTTGTCGAATGTGGGCAATGATGATGATAATAGAGCTATATAATAGAGATGTATTCACTACATGCAATTTTTTAATGCAATGTCATTGGCATTGACAGATAATGAGTAACAATGAGTTTCATGCAGATTGAAAATTTATTTAAAATTCAGCAACAAAAAAACTGACCGATCAGGGATCATGACCACTGGAAATTGCTAAAAATGTTGAAAGATAATCATATACAATTTATTATTCATTTCACGTGTGATCATATAAAATATTAAAAAAACAACTTATCATTAATTCAAAATTAATTAATTAGGTATACAACTACATTTGTTAACAAAATGGAAATTCGTCTCGTCGTGTTGCGTTGCAGTAGCAATGACAGATCAGGTATCCTTTTGTTGAGTCAAATAACTGTCAAACTGGAGACATTTCTACTGAAAACTGTGGAAATCATAAAAAATATTTTTTATATTTTATATAATTATCCGAAATAAAAAATGCGCACTTAAGTTTAAATCAGCGACTCAATTTTAGTTACCTATTTAGCTTTATCATATTATACTTCTTCTTGTGTACAATTTTTTTTCATCAGTCCTCGGCAAAGAGTTAAGTGTATATCCAGACTTTTCTTGGAATATTTAAGAAGTTTACAGTGGTTACAAGGCCAACAGTGTTCTGGGTGGTGCATCTTGACATGTTCATGCAGCTTACGGAAACTTCTGAACATTTCTCCTTTAATTCCATCCGTCCATGGGCAACGCATACAAATAAAGTTGAAGCCATGGAGAAGATTGTCGTCCCCATCATGCTCACATGAAGGTACGGAGTGAATGGACGATTCAGGATCAAACCATGCCATTATATCCACACAAACATTATCACCACCAATTGGCTTCATTACCACCGGTGGAAATGGAGTAGGAGGAAGAGCCATCCTTTGGAAGACGACATGAGACAATGATGTAGCATTAATCTTGTCGCATTCCACTTGTTGTTCAACCATCTTGTGCCTCCTTCTTGCATCTCCAAGGTTCATTTCCTTCCTCATCTTATCCTCTAGCCCAGTCAATCTCCTCTCAATTTCCCCCTCCGGTACCCCACTCTCCTCCAATTCCACTTTCAACTCTCTTTTTGCTGCATGCATTTTAACTTGATCCAATTTCTTCTGCTTTCTGTCTTTTGGAAACCAAGCCCACCGTTTTCTGTAGTATTCATTCTTTTTCTTCATTTTCTCAGTCCACCTTTCAGGCTGCTGCTTCTTCAACTTTGTAATGTAAGCTTCATTACTTTTTCTCATGCACCTCTCATACCTCCTTTTCTTTTCTCCAGTTAAATTGTTCCTCCAGTTCCGGTGCACTTCTAATATCCTTTTCTTTTCTTCTTGGGTCATTTGCTGTCTCCTCTTTCTTTTGTACTCATTATTACGCTGCCTTATCTTCTCCATTTCCTCCGCCGACAGTTTTGAGAGCCATGCACGCTTGTGAAAATAGTTTTTCTGTCGTGCCTCCTCCTTCTCCGCTTCCGTCATTTGTAGCCTCTTTAGGCGCCGATTAACTTTTTTTCTGTGTATTCGTTCTGCCTTTTGCTGTTCAGTTTGTTTGGCTCTCCATCTCTGGTACTCTTCACGCTTTGCAACAGCCTTCTTCATTTTTCTTTCTGCTAGGTCCAACCCAACGTCAACATCGTCATTTTCCCTCCTGTTTCCCACATTTTTACCCATTTCTTTTCGAGTTTTAACTTCCGTTCCTTGGGCAACTTTAATTTGCTGCTTTTCATAATCCCACTTCATCGTTCGCACACTATGTTGCTTTTTCTCCTCCTTTGACAATTTCCCCCATATTGCCCTCTTTTTCCGTCTATCACTTTCTCGTCGTCTATCCTTCTCCTCCTCTGTCATGTTAGCCCTTCGTTCTTGAACTCGAAGTCTTTGATGTTCCCTTTGTCTCTCTATTTTCTCTGCGATTTGACGTCTAGTCTTCTCATCTATATCCACTACCTCCCCCGCCGCAATTTTCCTGAGCGTTTCTCTCCTCTTTCTATGATACAACATTTGGTGGCGTTTCTTTTTATTTGAAGCTTTATCGTCCTCCTCACACTCCCCAATTTTGATTTGAACTTCACGTTCTCCATGATCACAATTTTCGTCTGTTTCGGAAAGTCATCTCTTTAACTTGCACCACAACTCGGATTTTTGACGTGCTAACAATAGTGTCACAGTTTCCTTTGTCCTCGTCCAATATTCTTTTACGAGGACCCATCTCCCAAATTACAAAGCTCCTATATATTCATTTATTTATTATACACGGCAAATACTTTTTATAAAGATTTCTCAGCTTCTTTTAAATTTTGAGGTTATTGTTTTGCTTGGTTTGCATGTTTTTACCCGTCACTGTCACCTGTGATGTGAATGCATACCAAAACAAAGTACAGCTGTTTTCTTGCGGAAGATGCATTGTAATGAAGATGCAATGAAGTAAAGGACAAATGCATTTTTGGGTTTAAGAATTTGAGAAGGATATGAACGGCTGAAAACAAGTTGTGAATCACAACTTGTGATGTAATTAGGTTGAGGTTGAAGGTAGTTTACATTTTGAACAGCAACATATTATCATCGTCAAATGTTTCAGAACAAATCACAAAATCAAAAAGATGTTATTATGTACAAACAACAAAGATTAAGTTTGAATTTACACGAAAACTTGAGCCTGATTGAAAAAATTATTCACTAAAATGCAAAAATTACAATTACATATCAGCTAACTGATGTAACTGATAAAAAAAGAAGTAACAAATATTCCCCCAAAAAATTGTTAAAATGATGCAACACAATAAAAATACAGCATTTAAAATTTAACAACTTGTTCTAACAAGTATCAAGGACTAACGATAATGTTCATTAAATTCATAAGTATACATATATTGTATATTGCTTAGTGTGCACTTTATTTTCAATTTCAATACATAAAAAAAACTTATTATCTCACTTGCTTATCCACTTGTTACAAAAAAGAATATTGGAAAATAGACATACAGACAGGTAAACAATTTTTATAAATTATTTCATAAACGTTCGTTCCGAAACCAAAAGGCTACGTTCCGAACTTTAAAAAAGTAAAAAATATACCGAGCTCATTAATCAGCTAATTAAAGTTATTAAATGCGTAACCAATAATAACTGAACCCAACCTAAATTGTAATCTCCAAGTCCACCAACCCGTACTAGCAATCCAGAAATCTTCATACAAAAAACACAAAAAGTGTGATGATTAGATTTATATAGTTTTGAAAAAATATGTAACCTTTATAATTTCAAAAGTACTTTTAGTAAGCATTGATATTTTTTTTGGTTACCTAATTGCTGGAAGATTAATAACATGCATGTATCGTGTATCATCTTGTTAGCTTCCATTTTCCCCTTGGCAAAATTTGTGATGAATGTCCAGACTTTGTTTTGAGTATTTAAGAAGGTTGCAGTGGGAACATGGCCAAAAGTGCTTTGAATGTTGTTGCTTGACATGTGCATGAAGTTCGTCGGTAGTTTCAAACGTTTCACCCCTTATCTCAGCCGTCCACAGACAACGCATACAAATGAAGTTGGAAATGATAGATTGTTGTTGGGAACGTGGTTGTACTGATCCAGTCGACTGTTTGTTTTTGTGTGCTTCTTTAAAATGTTGAGAGAATTCATCTGAAGTAAGCATAACCTCCTTACATTTTGGACACTTCCAGCAACTTGAAAAATGGCTGGAACGAATGTGATTACGTAGATCAGTTTCCGAAGGGAAAGGCACAGAGCAATGGTTACAAAAAAAAGATACACTTTGTGTTCGAGCGGGAGCTGATGGTGGTGAAGGTGGGGGTGGAGACGTCCGAAAATTTAGAGCAGTGTTGTCGTCAGTATCGTCATGGTCACTAGACTGATCACAAGGTGGGGAATGACTTGGCGAAACAGAATCCAAAAATAACATATTTATCATCATTGTCTTCAGCTTGCTCACGCAAGCGTGTTGTGGAATGGGATGTTAAAGGGGTAAACGTAGATGTGGTGATAACATCACATGAAGTAAATGTGTCTGGTTTCACCCGTCGCCTTCCTCTTCTCCCATCTGACTCGCCAAGATTCAATTCCTTCCTCATTCTATCCTCAAGGTCTTTTAATCTCCTCTGAATTTCATCCTCTGGTACTCCACCCCCCTCCAACTCCTTTTTTAGTTTGCGTTTCGCTGCATACATTTTCATCTTATCCTTTTTCACACGTTTCTCATCTGGGGTCAATGCGGCCCATCGCATTCTCAAGTAATCATTTGTCTTCTTTCTTATCTCAGCCCATTTGTCCGGCCGTTGCTCCTTCAACTTTTGTTGGTATTTTTTATTACTCCTGTACATTGACTCATAGTACCGCCTCCTCTTTTCTTCTGTCAGATTATTTCTCCACTTCCGATTTTTTTCTAATTCCCTTTCTTTTTCTTCTTGAGGCATTGATTTCCACTTATTTTTTCCGTACTCCTTTGCACGTCGCCTCATATCCTCCTTTTCCTCTGCCGAGAATTTAGATAGCCAGGCTTGTCGTTGAAAATAGATTCTTACTCGTTCAGCTTCTATCTGCGACGTAATTTTATTGGCCCTTTTTGTCCGCTCAAGTGTTCTCCTACGTTCCTTATTTTGCTCTAATTTTTCAGAGATTTTAAGCCTTTCCTCCTCGTTGACATCAGGAACCTCTTCTCCGGCTGCAATTTTTTTCAACATTTTCCTTCTTTCACGGTCCCGGGCTAGCCCACGTTCCTTTTCTTGTTCTACTTTTTCCGCGATTTTAAGCCTTTCCTCCTCGTTGACATCAGGAACCTCCCCCGCTGCAATTTTTTTCAACATTTTCCTTTGCTCACGTTTCCGGGTTTTTTCACGTTCCCTTTGTTTTTGTATTTTTTCTGCAATTTCCAACCTAGTTTCCTCGTCCATGCCGGTAACCTCTCCATCTACAATCTTTTGTAGCTTCTCTCTTCTCTTTCTGTCATACAATGCTCGGGAAAGTTTCTTTTTCTCATTCTTAGTTTTATTTTCCGAAAACACTTTTCCCAATGATTTCTTCTCTGGGGGCTCCCCAGTTTTCCCACCACTCGTCTTCTCTAGTTCTTCGCCAGTCTCAATTTTTACTTGAACTTCACCTTGATCATCACAACTTTCGTCAGATTCGGAAACCACTTCCTCTTTGACTTGGGTTTCTGAGGGGCTACCAAAGTTACTGGTTTCTTTGACCATGTCCAATTTTCTTTTAAGAGAGTCCATTTTTTTCATCCGAACATCACGTTTTAAGCCGTTTATTTATAATGAAAAATATTATAACCCCACTTCAAGCACAATGTATGATTTTACAGCAACAAATGGCTCTGGACTGGACAGCTGAAGATATTAAGTGAGGATGAGGAAGGGTTTTGATTCATTTATCGCTTGTGTGCTTGCACAATGGCACAATGCTCAATGCACACATTGTGTACGAAAGAAAACCATGCCAAAACAAAGCACAGCTGGTTTGCAGACTTCAATATCAAGTATGATTTGAAACCTATTGCATGTGGGTAAGGAAAGCAACATAAGCATTCCGCATACTTTTTTATTATTCTTTTTACATTTTATGCTTGGTTCGTGTTCGTTCGTATATTTGGGTTTGTGTTGTGTATGTACTTGTGCCTGATGATAAAGTGTATGATATAGCCTATAACTCTTTGTCTCACCAAGCGGCGACCCTCAACTTTGTTTGGCGTCATGCTGCTGTCATCATCATAAGTGGTGTATTAGTTACGACGACGATGCTTTCAAAAGTACTTTTCTGTGCCGTAATTTCATTACTTTACGCTGTATAGTCCGCAATATGCAAGAGTTCATTCACATGTCTTCCCCACAAAGTTCACTTCGAGACTGACCTGCGACCTGGGAGAAAGGTAAAAATAATTGTTGTTGTTGTTGTTTTTGTTACTTATACATAGGTATAAAAGTTGTATCCTCTTTGCTTGCGTATAAAAGGCAAAAATCATAAAGAGAATCCGTTCTTTTTTACATTGCAGTGACATATATGCTAAAACCATCATACAGATATTTTGGGTACAGGAGGCATCAGTATGTTTATGTATATTGCTGTGAATAGTGGTTCCTCAAGGA
>JAHZNC010002654.1:0-10406 GCA_027744095.1 Zhuqinia jingwanae | reverse complement strand
CGACTCCTGCTCAGGTACTTCTGGCTTTACTAGATCAGATGCCGACTCCTGCTCAGGTACTTCTGGCTTTACTAGATCAGATGCCGACTCCTGCTCAGGTACTTCTGGCTTCACTGGATCAGATGCCGACTCCTGCTCAGGTACTTCTGGCTTCACTGGATCAGACACGGGCCCCTCCGGATAATCCTTCTGGATCACATCAATCGCACTGTCGCTTGCTGTAGCTAGTATTGCCGCCATCTTGAGACGATTCTGACACACGGAATCAAACTGGAACTGGCCTGTGAAAAAATAAAAATTTAAAATGTTATACATTAGAATAACTATGCATGCAATAGTTCTATTTGTTATATACATTTTACTTACAAAAACTAGAAACAATAACATCAAAAAAGTCAACAAGTTTCACAGGCCCAACTTTCCTGGCTCTAAACACGCTCACATACGATAAACTCCTATTAAACAGGAACAATAAAGCTAGTAACTCGCTGGGGATTAATAACACAACCGAAAACTACAAACTCAAAATGTGCTGTGCTAAATTTTATTATTATATAAACTATAATCTATATAGATTCCAACAGAAGTGTCAGCATACCAGGGATGGTTAGGCAAATTAATATAGTAATTTAATGGTATCGAACTTAAACGTTCATCCTTTTGACGCAACGTGAAAAGAGAAGCTTGTAATGGCGATTCGTTAATATAGTAATTTAATGGTATCGAACTTAAACGTTCATCCTTTTGACGCAACGTGAAAAGAGACGCTTGTAATGGCGATTCGAATTTGTACCTGACAAATCCTTCGAATTTTAAAAAATTTGACATTTGCATATTTTTATGAGTACACATAAAATTGACAATAGAAAAGTAACGTCATTCGATTCTAGACAAATTCGTGTATAAACATTCACGTTTTTACGCAAAACGTAACACAAAAGCTTAATTTAATGCCACCTCGAACCTCGATACGTATTTGAAAGCTAACAGTATTTACCGCCAAAGTTCAAGCTCGAATCAAAAACAAATTTGTATTCTGAAATTGGGAGAGTTTTAGCATATTTTTTGTATTACCTGAAGGACTGATTGTTTCGGATGCAAAATGCGACCGCTCTAAATTTAGAATTAAGGAGTAAAATAAGATGGCAAAAAGATGCAAACGAATTTGTATTTTGACCGCCAATGCCATCATTACCATTATGCCACCACCACCACCACCACTGGTTGCTCTAAATTTAGAATCGATTAAGGAGTAAAATAAGATGGCAAAAAGATGCAAACGAATTTGTATTTTGACCGCCAATGCCATCATTACCATTATGCCACCACCACCACCACCACCACTGGTGACCGGTATATTTTTCCTTTGTTACCCCATTCTTTACCCTGGTCGTCGTGAACCACGAAGAACGATCAAAAAAGGAGAAAAATGATTGTATTGTCGATGTCGATGATGATTCGATAATGAACTTCAATCTTCCCAGGGATTATACAAGAGTTTTAACTTGTGTGTATATATCAGTTTTTGCAAAGAAAATCTTTTTAAAACGACACACGTTATAATAATAATATATCCACTAACAGAAAGAAACCAGCCGCTATTTTTCCTTCACCTTTAAACATACTAAAAATTAAACCAGACGAGTTTGCAGGTTGGTACTCCATCTTCATCATTCTGACTATTATATCATGACACGACTATATGTGTCCATTTCTATCAATGTGTTGACCATTGTTACGTAGTATTTTGTTGAGATCATTTTTATTTAAAAAAAAGTCTTGTCATGTCATCAAACCAAATTTTTAAATAATAATATCATGTATTATTATTATATGCATATCTTCGTCAATCATTCATAGCCAATATAATATGTCTTATTATTAAACCATGATGCAATGCAAAGGAGATGAGATTGAATTGAATGACGATATACTATTATATTGCATAAAAAGATATTGCGGGATTCTTCTACTTTATGCCCTAAAAAAGGTACGTAGTAGTATTATGTTGCCTTTGAATAGTTTTGATGGAGTTTTAATTTTGTAATCTGATTTGTCCGCGAAGAATAAAAACACGCACGAACAACAAAAGGAAGACATTCAACAACAAAAGAAAGAAAGATGCAGGATCTTTGCCCTTTCATTATAATGTTTTCAAAAATAGCGTTTTGTACTGTTGTTCCCATTAATCTTTGCCTTTGATCTTCTGATCCAGTTTTTCATGAAAGAATTATAATAAGAATGTTGAACTTATCAAAAAATGTGCGGTTAATATGCTCATAATAATAATACATACATATATAATATATAGTGTAACTATATAGCATTGTTGAATACTTGGGCCAATGAATAACAGGAAATAATTTAGCCAATCCTTTTGTAGTGCTCCGAAGAAATAACGTGCGCCATTTTTTGTGCATATCAATCACGTTTCAACAACAAAAAACTTTGTTTCGTGAGTAAAGGTCCTTCTCCTTTCTTTCTGGACATTAGAGTATAATATATTATGTACCAACAAAAATGCTTTGTAAAAAATTATATCAAGATCAGACATGCACGCATGTTAAAAGTTTAAACCTTCTTTTAGTTATGTACATTGAATTCCCAGGCAAAACTGATTCATGTTCACCAGCGTATCCATTAATTCTCCGTTTTAAACAAAACGTTAAATACTTTTTTAAATCAAGAAAATCATAAACCACAAACTATTAAAAATTCCATTAATGACAATGCGGATTAAATGTAATATCATTTTAAGGAGATTGAAGTACCAACACCATCTAATCAATGTGCGTGGTGATCTTGAATTGTTTAAGAAGGTCTCCAAATAATAATATCAAACAAAAGGCTACATTTTTACGATTCTTCTGTTTTTTCGCTGATGTCTTCTTCAAGAAGTTACAGGAGTAGTAGTAGCAGCAAATTTTTTGTAGTCTGAACTGAAAGGTATCATTATAACAATGTAAATAAAATTTAACGTGTAGGCATATAGTAGCAATTTTTAGTAAATAATGTATTTTTTTTCATTTCCTGTCTGTTTTCTGTTTGATGATTAGAATGATGATTACGATTATGGTGACCCTTCCCTTGATTCTTTTAAGCAGCAATTTCCATAATGTTCATGTATAAACACATTAATATTACACACAACACTTCCTTTCATTTTGTGGAGTGGTAGTACATAATACATAGGCATGTAAAAATGTACATGATTCATGGTGCCATTATAATGCATTAAAGTAAATTGCGTGAGACCTTAAATAAAAAAGGGAACTTGTCCTCTGTGTATTATATTTTTGTGTGCAGTTTGAGCCTACTACTACCACCACCACTTCTATCTCTTTCTCAACTTACTATACTCCCACCACATTCGATCATATTATATGACAAGAGGAGTGCGTGCAAAATAATATTCGTTACGTATGGAAGAACACCAGCAGCAGCAGCAGCAGCATTGTAATAGCAGCAAATAGTTCACAAATGCAAATGATAAATTAGAGATGGGAGGCTATATTGTGATGTTGTATGATGTTGAAGGAACTGTTTATTTGCGTTCTCAAACAAAAGCTTAATACATACGTTTTTTTAGTATATTCAATATTTGCATCATTCATTATTCACATAATCATATAAATAAATAAGTGCTTCCTCATATGTACATATTTTATATGCATATTAGAATAGAGGTATATATTACATTTGAAATCATATTATACAGATATATATAGGCATCCGTAAATGTATACGACACAAGCATAATAATAATATGCTGTATGTGTGTGTGGTTGAAAACACCATTTTCTTTTAGTTTTTATTTGGTAGATTTTTTTATTTCGTTTTAAATTATATATCGTAAAAATCAAAAGGAACCTTGTTCTAGGCTAAATTTGTTACAGCCAACGTGATAATAACAAAGCAAATGCACTAAAACTCTATGAAAAAAGGTACATGGTACATGGCGCACACGTCGTTCTAAGTAAGTAGTAGTAGTAGGTGCATGGAAATTCATGCCTCCAAAATTTCATAGTTTAACCCATGATTCATCAGTCATCTTCAATCCTCGTGTTTGATATAGTGAAATATGATATTGATGATAAATTGAGGAGATTTGAGAGCTGTTGAGATGAGTCTTCAAAGGCTACATATTTTAATGATATTATGACCAAACCATGGAATGGCATGCCACCGCCATCACCGCTCAAACAGGAAGCTCATTTTTTTACTGTATTACGTTTCTTTTTTTAAACTAGAAGTGACCAAGGCTAGTTCGAGGTAGCACCAGAGAACCTGCTGATGATAAAAGAATGGAATATTTTTGTGGTGGTGGAGATGGCTACTAAAAAAGTGGTGATGGTCGTTGTTCAGAGAGTAGTTGATGTACAACAATAAATGATAAATTGATGATGTGTGTTATTATTATGTTGGTTGGAGAGGAAGAGGGCGGAAATGAGAGATTGACACATGGAATAATTTTCATGGTTTAGCTAATCATCTTCATGGAGCTCTCTCTCTCTCTCTCTCTTTCTGTTCTGAGTTCCAAATCAAGTCTTAATGGCTGATTTGTCTGTGTATCGTAAAAATAAGTGTGGTTGGTGTCCGCTGTCCTTCGCCGTTATGTTTACATCACGTCAATTTACAACGATATTCCTATTTATAAGTGATGTTATTTTTTTACATATCGTGTTTAATTTTTATTTTCATGTTGCTGGTTAATTCAACTAAATATACAACAACTATTGAACCGTAAACCAATGACACAATTATTGTTCCACTGCGTTGCAGACACGTTTATTTACACTAATTCATGGAAATGTATTACCAAATCCAATACATTCATGGGCGTATTTGTTTTTGTACTCTTTCGTTTTGTTTGCTTTATATTTTTTGTATGTACATTAATAAGTAGCTCTTTGTATTCTGATACATCATTATCACTGCGTTGTTGACTATCATAATCATGACGGAATTAAGTTATTATTTGCGTCATGTCATTGATAGTCAGTGCCCAGTAATATAAATGTACTGAAACTAAAGTTGTTTTTGTACATGTCAAAAATATATTTTGCACAATATCTTTCGAAAAGATGACTTTTGCATTAATTGAATTGGAAAGGTGATAAAAAAATAAACCTGGAAAATTTCAAAGCTGATTTTACGCGTTAGTAGAATTTTTTTCGTCTCCCTGCCTGTTCTGGTTTCTATAAAGTCACACGAAAAAAGGGTAAAACGTATTTTTTCTTGGAATTTTAAAACTGTATACGAGATAAAGTAATGATGAAACATTTATGCCTGCGACGACATCATTATTTTCAAGACATTTTTTTTTTCGAGGGAATTGCAGAGGTTATGATAATAAATGACATTGCATCTTGTTGCGCAACGAAGATCAGAATACAAAAATGAAACATCATTCATAAATGAGTCATCAGTTTATCATCAGTCGTTGTTGCTTACACGCCCAGTATACAAACATGTAACAGTTTACTACTTTCAGTATTATTTGTTTTGCTTACAAGTCAACAAATTAAGATTTATGATGGTTATTCAAAGTAATTAAAATAGCGCTCCAGACATTTAGTAAGCATCATTACTTGGTATCACGTGCATAGTGCATTCACTATTCACTATACTATATGCATGGGCTATCATTTCTACAATTGAAGGTTGTCCTCCTCCGATTAGGTTGACTTACATTTCCTTTTCACTTCACCAACAACGTCCAAGTCCATTTTTACCCTTACACTTTTAGCTAAAACCTTTTTTTTTACTTCTTTGTCTACGATTCAATGTTACATCAGCATGCGATCCAACATCGTAATAATACTTATATAGCATTATGATTATTAGTTTGATGGCCAAGACCAAAAAGTAGTCATGCAAAAGGAAACTCTTTTTTTTCTTGTTTGCATTCATGCAATATATATTACTACTACTACTGCAAATAAAAGGAAGGAAGCATTGTGAGCAACGAGGGTTACAACTTACAACTATTTTGTGTATTGTAACAACAGTTGCTGGTACTGTTTTACCATACGGAGTAGTAGGTACATATGTGTGGAATGGGAGAAGTACAACAAAGACTGCAACAACTTTTGTCAAAGTCAAAGCAAAAAAATGTAATTCCACCGTCATCGTCATCATCATGAAATGGAAATTAAAAACGGGGCGGTGACGCCACCACGGTATTGTAGCCTTTTAGTACAGTTACATAATCCATAAGTGAAGTTGAATTTTTGGTATGCATTAATAACAATCAAAAAAGCGCATATGTACATATATAAAAATTGTAGCTATTTTTTCGATGACTATTTTGCCATTACTCTTTTTCCAGAAGCAACAAACACAAGTAAAAAAAATAACCTTGTTGAGAGTGACTAAAGTACGGCAATACATGATGTATATATAAATGTTTACCATATTGCAATTCGTTAATATGACAAGGCCTATCTGAATTTAAATGTTTCCCTTGCTAATTTTTACTTGCCTTGTTTGATCACGCCACACGAGTACATCAAAATCTCCCTCGAACAAAGCTATGAAATAATTTTCTTTTTGCTTGCCTGGAAAATCGTTGGATCGATATAATTTATAAAGACACGCCGACATCGGAGTTCCCAATGTTGCAAGCCGCCCGTAGGGACATTAAACGTTGTAGTGTGTCATGTGTGAGTGTGACATAGTGCAGTAGTAGTAGTGCATGGTCGTCAGAGACGACGGTCAGACGGACGGACGAGGGATACTGTAATTTACTGGACTATGAAATGCCATTCGACTCTCTCAACTGCTGAAGGCGGAGGAAACATGGATTTTGTGTGTCACAGGTTTTTTGTTTCATTCCCCTAGCGCTATAACCATGTCAGTCAAAAAAAGAGCTTAACCTAACCAAACACTCCATTCAGGAAGAGGAGGAAATTATGGTACATATTATTACGTATGAAGTGTTTTGTTCATGCTACTACACTTACTACTATTACGACGAGAGCAACGATCGCATTTTATTTTTATATTTTTATATTCTACCGGTATCTGGGTTGGAAAGGGTACTTCTCCACTTTATTATAGTAAATATTATTGTTATAACATGAATAATTTTACATAGTACATTTATTGCACATATTATATAGCCAACAAAAAAAGACAAACAACTGACAACAACATATAAAGTTGATATCCTTTCTCTCTTTGTNACATTTATTGCACATATTATATAGCCAACAAAAAAAGACAAACAACTGACAACAACATATAAAGTTGATATCCTTTCTCTCTTTGTGTGCTTTTTAAAAATGTAAATAGCAAAACTGTCTAATAAAATGGATCCTAGTACTTGTCAGCTATCAACTACAACACAGCTCCAGATGACAACCCTTGTGACTTACTTGCTTTAGCGCAAGGGAGAAAACATTTTTTATGGAAATTATTACCAACGTGCTTTTAAGCCTATGCTATGCTACAATCGAGTTCATACATATTTACAAAAAAAATAATACAATATTATTTATACATAATGCATATGCTAACTACTATCATGATGATGCTATTTCTGATAAATGTAAAAATGAATATTACATGTTTTTGATATGGTTATGCTATATAATAAATTATTGTTTGGTTGGGTAGAGAATGATACAGAGTTTCACAGTTAACTGTTTTCACTCCACTACTGTCATCACATCATTATCATTTTTGTTGATGGCTGCGCTAGTGCTGATGTTGATGCGCCATCCCATATTATTTTGCCATGTAAGTTAAGTGAGGCCAATATACAATATGCATACATATTATATAAAATACTATACAATACAACATTTTTCTAGTCAAGTAAACTAATAACAAAATGTACTCTATTTTGTGTCCCATTGCATTTTTACTTAAAAACAACATCATCATATATACATATATAAACACACTGCCGTTAGCCATTTTACGGTTATATGATTTTCTGCTATGCCCTATGCCATATAATAATGCTGCTAAAGCTTGCTTGCCAAAGGGAGGACATCATTTTACTTCCTGATTAGAATAATAATAATGCGTCATGTGTGCCTTTTAGGCTTCTTCCCGGTTTTCTGTAACTGGCTCTCTGCGTCTACAGTAAACACAAAAATGACTACTCCCAAGAAACCCAAAACAACAAAACAAAATACAGTCAGCTCTATATTTGTTTAAAATGTAAAATGCCACTTTTGCCATGTGGCATGGAAAAATATATAGTACTATATAGTATAGTGCCAAAATGTTTAATGTTTATTACTTGATCTAACAAAAGCACGCATACACACACATACACACAATGAGCCTTTTGGCAAAAAATAAATAAATATAAAATAAATAGAATGTGGTATAACTGGGAGGATTATCTAAAAAATGAAGTATAACAAAATAGGATTCAAACTTGATGATATGAGAATGTAATCTGCGACCATTTCGTAAAAAAATTAAATAAATATATGTTTTGGTAAGACAATGAGAGTGAGATTAGATAATGTTTCTACATGAAATATACTAAGTTAGTTGAGCAAGTAATAACAAATGCTAAAAGCGTACAAAGTTTGTTTGCGGCGACTGTTTTATTTGTCCCGTCTTGGTAGCATATGCTGAGTCTTTCACTTTTTTTTCTTTCTCTCTTTGTTCTCTTCTGCAAATCTTTGTCTTTCACAAAGAAGCACCCTATGGCCTACACCATATTATATTGCTTGATAATATATACCACCCTGTGAAGCAGATAGTCAAGTAGCATCTTGCTGATCTTCTGATCGACCACGGCCAAATGGCCAAAAACGAGTATCATTGGACGAGTCTTGTAAAAAAATATTATAAAAACACTGGCACTGGCGGAGTGATGCCGTTTGTTTCTTTGTATTTTCCTTCTGCTGCTGCTGAAAAAGTTTTTTTTATCTCATCAAAGCCATGCATAAAAAAGATAAGGATTTATCGGGATTATTTTCTCCTGAGATTGTCTAGTTTTCGCTAGGTTATTAGTCAGTTGTTATTGTATTGCTCCCCTTTTGCTCACCAGATGAAACGAATAAGACTCTTTTTTTTGTTTATTTCTCGAATCTCGGCTGCTAGAGTACTGGTGGTGGTGGTGGTAATAGTAGTAGTGCTAGAGCATCTCATGTTGTTGAGGTCACATTTTGAAAATTCGGGTTGAGGTCAGATGAGATATTATTATAATGCTTTCGTTGGCAGGAAAGGTTTAACGATACAAGTTTATGTTATGTGAGCAATAGTCCTTGCCCGCCCGACTGCGTGAATTATGCGTTTACTACTGCCGCAACCATAGTCAGCGCAATGCTGCTATATACTTATTATTTCAAAGAGCAAAATAATTTTCTCTTCTCTTTCATCCATATAGGTACACAACACACATGCTGCCGTTCAACTGTTTACTTTATTTTTTACGCAGCGCAGTCATTGCAAATTGGGCACGGGCTGTTTTTTCCTTGTTAGCACTCTAGTAATTTTACTACAACTGATGCATACCATATTGCGCAAAATGTGTAACTTTTCTCGTGTAGAAAATGAAATGGAAAACAGAATGTACCTATGTAATGTAATATATATAAAATGTATGTATTTGCTGTAGTATCATCATCATGTCATTATAATAATCTTCATATGAATAAGAACTAGATGGTAATGATTATGATAAGTTATTTAAGAATTTTTTCATATTTATTTATATTTTTCTCGAACGACCATCATCGTAGCCTTCCCCGCGATTGGTATCTAAATTCCATTATCACTACAGTATAACGCACATTAATGCGCAATAATTTGCACATTTTCAAAATACCGTCACTCTCGTGTGTCAAAATAACACAAAATGGGCAGGATGATGATAATGTGCAAAAACATGTAGTTTGAGAGAGAGAACGAGAGGCGAGGCGAAACAAATAAACAAAGTTTCGTTCAGTGAGTAAAATGAAAATGAATAAGTATACCAACTAAACTTGCTACATTTGCTTCAAAACCAGAGCAATGACTGTGAGAGACTGTACCAGAAATAACCCATGTGAATATGCTATTAGTAGAGTATTGGTGATTTATTTGACTCTTTGAACCTTCATACACATTTGAATACCACCTATTTTGCTGCCTATAATCCCTCTCTTTGATAAATTGATGTTAATGACAAAGTAATGTAAGGTTGCCGTCGACATTCATGTTTGATTTGCTCAACATGTGGATCATTAAAGAGTATAAAAAAATTTAATAAAATTGTATTCTATTTTACATGAATATATATGAGATTTTTGCAGCATGTGTGTACGTAATAATTGTATGTATGTAGGTATGCATATTTTTGATTAAATTAGATTTTCACAGTAAAATTAAAAACAAGCAAGGTTCACTTCACAATTATCAACCAACCTAACCAATTGGTCAATTGCATTTGTTTC
>JAHZNC010002653.1:0-10833 GCA_027744095.1 Zhuqinia jingwanae | reverse complement strand
GTTGCTTATTCACATTTATGACAGGTATGGCACCTAACTAACAGATGCGATAAGAAATTTTTTTGTGCTTTTTGATAACTTAATTTGTGAATGACCCCTGACGGCCCGCTCACCGGGGCAACACTTCTTATTATATAGATTACGTTTTACTCATCAAAACACATTTGTGAAATTCAATATAACATAATGTATTGTTTGAAATAAGCAGTCACCTCTCTCTCTCTGCTTGGATTGGTTTGTTAAATGATTAAGAAAGAGCATCCCCAATCATGTAAATTAAAGTGATAGAAAATATAATAAATGATATCACTCAAATTATTAATATGTACAAAGATGGATACCTTGCGTGTGTACATGTATAATATATATACCTATGTGAGCGGTTTGCTTCATCATCTAAATCAACTATATGTATACATATACCTACTCATTCAATTTTCACAATAATTCCTTCAGCCATCTTAAATAATATGAAATTAAACGATGATGTCGAGAGCTAGAAACAAAGCAGCAAAAAAACAGGTTCTTTCTCAAAACTTTGAAGAAGAAGGTGGAGATGATGAGGTTCTCTTATTCTTTACTACTACTAGTTCAGTGTATTACCTTTTTTTTCTTTTTTACCTACCAGCTAAAAGCAACAAATAATAACAAAAATGTCTACACAATGAGTCTACATAAAGCAGCACTTTTACGTATTACCTGTAATACAGCATATATAATAATAATAATAACAATAATAATAACAACTGCTGCTGCCAATGTTATATAGTGTTGTTGATGATGATGATGAGATGAAAATTTGTGATGGCGACTTGTGACTAGTAACATTTTATTTTTTTTTAAAGAGGAATATAATAGCTATATATTTTATGCAGTGCACAAGCCAAAGCTATACCCGATTTGTACATTTTAATTTGCCAATGTCAAATGGGAAATTATTATGAGTTGTTGAGTCGTCTTGTTGAGAGATTTACTTGACTTCACACACACAAATCTACAAAAAAACACCAATCAAATGCATACATTTATTTAGTTTTTTATATATACCTACCTACCTACATAGCTTTAAGGTCTTTTTGGTGATATAACTTTTTTTTTAAACAAAAACAAAACATATTCTCACTTGTTATTGGGCTGTTGTGTAGTAATGCAATAATGTAACTTATAACTTACACACATAAATATCATTATTATTATCATCATCACAAGCACACAACTCAACAAATTTCTTTTTAACTCTCTGGTGATTTCATACCACATTTTTTGACCTTACCTCCACTAAATACTTTGGTGTGTGTGTGTGTGTGTGTTTGGGCAAAGCAAAGTTAGTTAGCAGATTCATCAAAGTTGATAGGCTGGGATGCAGAATAAGAAGAAGAAGAAGAGGAAGGAATGTAGGATCATTTTTACCTCCTGAAGTCAAGTCAGCCAAAAACTGCCCACTAAACAACGCTAATAAATTACACAAAAATTTTACTGTCTCATCAACATGCATCATCACACACTTCAACATTCAACACACACACAACAGCAACAACAACAACAAAACTAGCAAAAGCAGAGATTTTACAGCAACAGCAGCAGCAATGTAAAAGCATTCCTTATTTTTACTAACTTGTACGTAAGTAGTAAATTAATTGTATGCATAAAACACTCAAAGTAAGTAACTCCACCAGAAAAAAATAATGTTATTTTGCTTTTGAATGAGGGACGACGACAAGAAAAATCAAATGAACAAATCATTCTTTTCTGAACACCAAAATATATTCTCTTGACTTATTGATGAACTCTCTCTTAAGATATTCTTTTCCTTCAGTAGAAAAAAAAAGATTATCAGCCCTGCCTGTCCACATCCCATCGTGATGATCCCGTCCCGTCCATCCATATCTTTTTGATTTAAACTCTTTTTTTTATATTATCTATTTTCTTTGTCTTTTGTTTTTCTCCTTTAACCCGTCCGTCCGTCACACACACACGCATACACAAACGTACATGCATACACTTTAAGCAAGATAATACGTTATATATGATCACCTTTTATGAATTTGTTGCACCCTTTTTCATCATGAAACAAATGAATCATTTTTTTGTGCAGTTACAATATTATATTCCTTCCCTACCATTTTTGCATATTATTTTGCTACAAGCTATTTTGTCTGTTTTGTTCTGCTGCTGTTGCTGTTGCTGCTGCCATACAGTTCTAATTTGTGGTTCTTTGAATTTTTGACTGTTGTCCTGTCATATTTCCTATTTTTCTCTGGGTTTTTGTTTATATGTGATTTGCATGACTAAAAATGAGTTGTGCGTCTGTCGATTGACTACGGGGATTGTTTTTTTTGTGCACAAGAAAAAAATATACAATAAATATTATTTATTAGTTTGTATCATAAAAATATACTACCTACTAATACATAAAAAAAGTAGCAATGCAAAGAGAGCTCTCGACAAGAGACATGCATATGGCTTGTTGGGCATTTCTAAATCGGCTCTTTTTTTAATTCGTAAAAAAGGTAACATTGTTATATTATTTTTTTATTATGATTTTAATGCGGGGATGACACGACAATACAATATGATGATTTTTAAATGTATCCGTACAAACATGATTATGATTAGTTTACAGAGAGAGAGACACACACACAGAGAATATTATTATTATTATTATGAGCTATAATATGTTATCGTTCATCATCATGATTATTCGCCACCATATCCAAATAAAGTACTACTACTACTTATTATTATTATATTTATGCGTACACATATATAAATGTACCTATCTATTTGTGCTCACTCGTCTCCTCATTTATAATATTATCCACTGCTGTTATAATAATAATGTGTTTATGCTGCTCNCTATCTATTTGTGCTCACTCGTCTCCTCATTTATAATATTATCCACTGCTGTTATAATAATAATGTGTTTATGCTGCTCCCGTTGCTGCTGCCGCGTTGTGTGTGTAGAAAAATGAGAGAAAAAAACGTAGGAACGAATGAACTGCGTCCGTCGTACAAAACAGTAAAAAAAGTAAAAAAAAAGGACTAGAGTGAGAGAGAGAGATGGAGAGAGAGAAGAGGAGCCCCACCTTAAGTCATGCAAAGGGAAAAGTCATACTTCATTTTTTTCAGTATCATCATCACAAACTGCTATAAATCAACTCTTTTTCTGCCATCGCCATCATTCCCATTGCATTATTACTCACATACTTATTATATATTACATATGTACACACACACACACAAACACATACGGACACGGACTTTGAGAGAGAGAGAAAGAGAGACATTGCAATAATAACAGTTGCCTCTCTGTTGCCGCTTGCTCCGTTAAACTATTTGGATCTCTTTTCATTTTTGCTTCTGCTGCTGCTGCTGCTGCTGTTGAGCTGATGCCCTTACAACACAAAACTTGTGCTCTTGCTCTCCCGTCTTTTTCGTCCTAACTCAACTCCATCCATCCGAAAGAAATAAGTTATGTCTAAGCAAGATAGAATAGATGTGTGAGCCACATACAACACACACACACACACACACACCATCGTCGTCATGATCATGATCATCAGAGTCCATAAAACTTGGAACACTTACACTTTATTCTATTTTCTTGTTCCTCTCTCTCTCTTCCATTTTTCTACAATCTTCTTCGTACTTTTTTACCTTTTTTGTTGTATTGTGTGGCATGATGGCAGGCATGGCACGTCGTCGTCTCTTTTTTTTTCTTCCAGAAGACCAAACCGACCGATTACTACGATTACTCTTTCTATTATTCCATATTGCAGTGTATTATTGCCTTATTGCTTATATTATTATTACTATATACATTTTTTCCTGCCACCACCACCACTACATACTTTACTACTCTGCGCTAAAAAATGTGTGTTTCATTTTTTGTTGAGAAAAGTTTTTTTTATGCATTTAGACTTTATAATATATCGTTTTGTAAAAGATAGATGAGAATGCGAGGGTGTATATAAATATGTATGTATATACCTATGTATATATTGTATATATATATATTTATGTGATGTGCACACAATATTACCTCTACTACTACACAATGTCGTATAATAGTTTAGATAATATGGGATATATAAAAATGTGGAAAAGAGATTTTCTGGGAAATTGTTCAGGAAGCCATGTGTCACCTCCAAGTAGACAGGCAAGCAGATTCGACAGACAGGCTTCACTCATAAATTATCATGATGTGATGTGAGCTCTTCTCTCTCCCGGACTGCTTTGCTCGGCCCTCTTCTCTACCACCACCACCACCACCAACACAACTACTCTTACAGCAGTAAAAGCAATAATAAGAAGGGGAAAAAGAAGAAGAAGAATATCTATGGAAGGTCCGTCCACTACTACTACCACCATCAACACGACAAACAGAAACGTTACATCATCATGAATGACTATATATCCTTGGCTGGTTTGCTGATGCTGCTGCTACCACTACTACTGGTCTTTTTTTTGTATACACATTTCAATGCAGAATGTATAAAAAACACACACATATACACAAGTCTTTTCTTCTTGTGTTTGTGTCCTCCTTCCTTTTTTTCTGCGATCCTCCTGATCCTGATCCAATCTTTTTTTTACTACATAGTCATACCAAAACAGTACCACCAGCAAAGGCTGCTGTAAAGATAGAGAGAGAGAGAGAGCCGGAGGAGTAGTAGTTGCAGAGCGGTAGTGGTGGTGGCGGTGGCAGTAATAGAAGTAATAGCAATGCATAAAAAGCTATTGCAGGCCATTTGCCATAATATAACATGCACACACAAACAATATAAATGGCCAAGCCAACAAAGTCTGTCTTCTTCCCATCAGCACTACATCAACCGAGTCATGACACCACTGAAAGAAACTTTACTTTATTCTCTTCAGCCTCTGTGTAAAGTTTCCTGTGCGAGAGAGAGAGAGAGAGCTAGGTTCACAGTTTCCTCTATCTATCTATCTACATAAAATGGCTCTAAGGGTGAAATTCTTTTTTTTCTACTTCTTTTCTTTCTTGTTCCATTCTGTCAGCTAGTTGCCATATATTATTTGAAATATATAGCATTTTTCGTCCTTTTGGTCGTGTCCGAAGAGATGAGATGAAGAGGAGCACACACATGGAGTCTAGTAGCAGTAGTAGTAGTAGTAGTAGCAGCAGTAAATTTATGTGTGTCGAGTTTTTCAGCTCATCACACACATACACACACACAAGCCAAAATGCTCTCTGGGTGGAAAAAAAAGCTTAGGCGACTCTCCACTCACGACTCACAACTTGCACATAAAAACTGGTGGTGGTGGTGGTGGTAATAGTGCTACTATATGAGAGAGCGACCCTCCACGCAACATTGACAATGAAAATCGGTAATGGCAAAAACCTAAAAAGTCATTATCACAAAAACCGCCTGTAATTCTTACTTTACTTACGTTACAGATATAAATCGTGAAAAAGTGACAGCATACTGACTGCTTGACTGAGCTCTGAATCAAATGGCATCAGCAAAAGACCGAAGAGTCGGAGTAATAATAAGAGCAGCAGTAGTTAGCATATTGCAGTATTATGTAGTATAAAAAAAGGCACACAGCATATTATTTGGAATTGGAACGAAACACACATATTATCCATCCATCTAACTAAACTGCACAGAAGAGAGACAGAAAGATTTATTTTAATACAAGCAGTTTTTAGTTGAGGTACCACTGCCACTACCGCCGCCAAGATAAAAAAAGTTATAATAATAATAATAATATTATATACAGAAAAACCAACTTTTTTCCTTGTTGGATATACAAAAGTACATAAGATGGACATGTAGTGTAATAATAATAATGTTTGGTAATAATAATAGTAACAAGCGAAAAAATAGAAGAAAAAGAGCCGAAAAAACTAAAAGTAATGCATATTCCAACATGTTTATACTTTTTATCTGGCGCAATACTAATAATAATAATAACAACAAAAAGAGAAGAGATGAGACCGAAATGAGGAGCAAAATATATACACAAAAGTATATATATCCACAAACATATGTACACAATAAGTGTATAGGTACATATATGTAGTAATGTTTGAATGTGAATAAGTTTTTTTTTGGTAATAAGAGAATGAAAGAAAAGAAAGGAATGAAGGAAAGAGCAATAAATTAAAAATCTCAGGGCATTTCTTCATCCCATTCTCATCTCGACTCTGAGAAGAGAACAGAGAGAGAGAGAGATCGACATAATTCTTTGAGCTGCTCATGTCGAACAACAGTCGAACCTACTCTAGTAGATCATCATCATCATCATCATGAGAGCCTTCTTCTTGGTTCTACCTAGCAAAACTTTATAAACATGGTTGTTATATAGGTAGGTAGAAGAAAAAAAAGAATACTGGTATTATTCATCATTCTCATCATCATCATCATCAAACTGTATTGATATATTTATTGAGCATGCACAGCACACACACACACACACACACACACATCTATACATTTTTTCGTCCTTAATTTTTTCCTACTTTTTTTTTACAACAAAGCAGTCATTTTGACTGTTCAAATAAAATATATGGGATTAGGTTCGTTTGCACTGAGTGAGCAGCGAGAACAAAGTATACATTTTTTTTGAAAGTTGATGAGCTATGGCTTTCTTCATTTCCCCTCCAAGTCTCGTCTCATGACGATCATCATGATCATCATCATGATTACCACCCCGATCATCATCCTCATCATAAAAAAAAGTTTTTCTTCTAAAAAACCATAATAATAATAGTAATAATAATATAACAATTCAGCTTTTAAAAAAAGGAACAAAACAAAGTACATATAGATAATATGACCAAATTATAAAAACGTTTCCGAAAAGAAAAAAAACACAAGAAGAAGTAGAGAGGATGGCGATTTTTGCGATGATCATGACCGTCATATATTGTAAATGGTCATTGCTATTGAGAAAAAATAATACTGACCACCTCGATCAATTCTGATCATCATGTTCATTATCATTATCAAGCTATTCTCTATAGTGTGTGTACAACAATAGGTAAACCACATCAAAGCAAGTGGGTATATTTTTACAAAAAAACGTATAAAAATTTATATCCTATAACGCGTTGTTGTATGCTTTTGTGCTGTCGCATTGTATAAAAAAAACATTCATAAAGCGGTTTTATAGTAATATTACTGCTGTTTGTGTATTTTTATTGTGTGTGTACTACTACTACTACTATGCATGCATATTATGAATCTTCTCAATCAATATTCAATATTATTCAATCCAATAGAATAATATGCCATCATAGTGTGTGTGTGTGTGAATAGTAGTAATATAGCAGCATTATTGGTGGTGGTGGCGGTGGAGCCTTTTCATATAGCTTTATGTCGGTCTTTGTTCCTGACTCTCTGATTGTTGTAGCTGTGCTGCAGCAGCAGCAGCAGAGATACTACATATTTATGGTCGCACGAATAGTACATAAACTACACCAGAATGAATCTTGCTCGTTTTTTTTCTTCTTCTTCTTCTTTTCTTGTGAACTTTTTCTTGTTTATGTGCAAGCATCTGCTTTTTTAGCTAGTCAAAAAATGTGTAATATATCTATCTCCCTTGACACGAGTGATGCCTCCTCTTTCTTCTCTCTTCCTTCAGCAGCAGCAGCAGCAGAAGAAGAAGAAGAGTTTCTTCAGAAGATAAAAAAAAGTAGTGGTCACCACATAAACCGTATATACATATAGGCTCTGAAGAAGAAGAAGAAGAAGAAGAGTCACATATATACATACACAAAAGAAGCAGGCCAGCAGAGGATAGTAGTGGTGGTGGTAGTGGTGATCATGATGATGATGGAATGAGGAGGACGGACACTAGAAGAGGATGGACGGATGATGGTAAGTTATTGTAATGCATGTACGAATTTACAACGTGCTCTGCTCTGATCTTCTTCTTCTTGTGTGTATGGCATGTAGATGGACGTAATATATTGTCGGTGTGTATAAGTATATATTATGTAGGTTTGTACGTACATCATACATACATACAAACATATATACATATCTTTTCGGTATATGCCATGAAAATCATCATCATCATCATCATCATCGTGATCACCATCAATCCATCTGGATTTATTTCTTCTTTCTTCTGCTTCTAAGCAAAAAAAGGAGGAACCAAAAGGGTTCTTCATCATCAAAAAATTGTCGTAAATAACTCAAAACGGATTCCCTAGAAAAAACAAATTATTCTCGATGTGTTTGCTTGCGTCGCTTAAAGATTATGTTGCCAATAATATATACCTACGTACAATGTTCAATATCGAATTCTTTAGTATTAACATGAAAAAAAAACATTATAGTTTTTATCTTCCCTGTTGTTGTTATGTAGTGAAAAAGAAAGCCGAAAATATTATTATTAGAGATGGGGAACAAGATGAAATGATGTTGATGATGATGATGATGCAAGGTGGTGGTCGGCTGCTTGCTGTCTTCGGAAAAAGTTCACTCACAAACACAGATTATCTGCTCACAGTACATAACATGCATACAAATGATAATAATAATAATGTACTTTTCAAGGGCTGTTTTCTTGATGATGATGATAGTCACTTGTTTGAATTTTTTGGTGATATTATTGGTTTTAATAATAATAATAATAACGTAGTAAAAAAATAGGAAGGAGCTACTTTTGATCTTAAAAAACGGGAGAAATGAAAGGAGACAGGAAGATGATTACGAATTACAATTGAGCCTACCTATATATTGATTTGTTATTTAGCAAAAGGTGATATGCATGCCTTGTAGTTCATTCTATTCATGTAGTACGTAGGTGTAGGTACTCTTGTTATATTTTTATCAGTTTATTAAATCGTGAAGTTCAATTTTTCACGTATGTAGGTATAGTATGTACAAAAAAAATCATCTTTTGCACTTGTTTCGAAGGTATCTTATAATCAAGTGTATTTCTATAATAATAATAATAATAATTCATAATGCGTACACTTCTTCCTCATATATCCTCCTTCATCCGTGTACACTTTTGACACTGACATGACAGAAAATCACTATTCAACTTTAACATCGTGTCGTGTACTAGTATATGTATGTGCGTCCCTTTGATAGGTCATCTTTGTAGGCAATAATAAAGAATATATGTGTGGTTTATTGTCTGTCGGCTTTAACCCTTGTTCTGATTTGATTGAATCAATAAAAACCAAGTCAATTTATTTTGGTAACCCAAAAAAAAAGTATAGTGCTCACTTTTTTTGCAGTGAATATTTTTTAAAGTACAAATTTTTATTTAAAAAATGTATATACAAATAATCTGCTGTGAAATTTATATTTATTTTTTCATGAGATTGAAGAAAAAGGGAGAGAAAAAACTGTCGTAATGCTCTTACATTAAACATTAAAATAATTTTCTTGAAACGAATAAACACCAAAAAATATAAATAAAATGAAGGAATAAACACAAGAAGAGAAAAAAAACTATCATAATTCAAGCCAAAACAATTTTTTGATGGCTGTACATTTTTAATCATTTTGACGATGGGGGAAAAAGAGGCAAAAAAGTGCTTTACGACCTGTCATGCTAAAAACTATAATGCCATGCCTGCTGCCACACGACACGACGAGATTTGCTTTAGCTTGCTTGCTCTCTATCCTAAGCTATTAAAGGTTTGATCTCATCGTCGTCGTGTGTACTTTTTATGTCGTCTACTTGGCCTCGACGATATTCTCATCATCATCCGTCAACAGCATCACAGCGTAAAAAATGGCAAATGGCACAAGAAGCGTTGTTTTGTTGGTGGTGTCGTTATGTATTTTATTATTATTACCATTTTTTAATGTGTGTGAGCTTTAAAAAAATATATATATGTATAATGTTGATGATGATGAAAATGAAAAAGATGACAGTATATACAAGAAGAAGAGAAGTCAAGAGAGAGAGAGAGAGAAGCGATTGGGATGCCATACCATGCCAAATTATTATTATTGTCAGTCGCACATTTTAATTTACATTACACATTTCCCCCTAATATATCACACGCAAAAACATAAAATACATTAAAAATCTTTACTCATTTTTATATTTAACTTTGGAAGAAGAAGAAGAAAAAAAACACTAAAAGTATGTTATGGAGTATTTCATCAAATCAAAGCAAGAAAATAATCTCTAGTGTGGTGATATGTTGTAAAAATACATATAATAATAATATTTTTCATCGTTATTATTATCGTTATGATTACTATTACCACCATCTCTGTTACTGCTGCTGTGATATAAGTACTATTACTACTACTAGTTCTTGTTTTTGTAAAAATGATAGTACTTTTTTTTCTATTATAAAGTAAAAACGATGATATGGGATGAAATGACTCTATGGTGGAAATAAAGAGAGGGAGAAGAAAAAAATATATATAAAGACGAAGAGATGACGATGATGACGACGACGACGCTGGCTTATGGTTTGTTATTTGGGATGGATGAGATGAGGAGACGAAGGAGACGACGACGACGAAGCTGCTATATATGTTATATGATGATATAGAAGTTGATGATGTTGATGATGATGATGATGATGAAGAGGAGTGCACACACATCGAAATAGATGACTTGCCGTTGATATATGTGCGTTGGCTTGCAGTGCACATTTTAAGCCATTTCATGTGTAATGTAATGGCAGTGGTGGTAGTGGTGGTGTTTGTTCCTGTCTCTTCTTCTCTCTGAGTATTTTGGCCCTTCTCTCTCTCTCTCTCTCTTTTTGAAACATGTCGCTCATAAATCTGTCAAAAAATTTTACAGGGGGCGAGAAATAAAGAGAAGACGCGATGAAGGTCCATTGAAATTACATGTACTCGGTGGATGCGAATGGTA
>JAHZNC010002652.1:0-24581 GCA_027744095.1 Zhuqinia jingwanae | reverse complement strand
TTTTATTTTGCAAATTTAGTTTAACGCAGTCGGGAAAACATTGTGTATTTTTAGGTGGTCCCAGATGTCCTATTTTCCCAAACCATGTTAAAAAATGTCATAGTACAGGATTGGGGGAAAAGCTTCTTTCTTTCTCTTTGCCTAACGAGATCACTTCCTTTGAACTAATTTTTTTTAAAGAAAAAAGAAGAGAAACTCTCGAAAGAAAACAGTGTTATTTTTATTTTCCATTTCCATAATATTAAAAGGCATCTGGTGAAAACTGAAAGAATTTCCATAATGCATTTAGATTACTTTGTAAAAAAAATCCATATATAATTATCTCACATATATATACATGGGCACATATAAATATAGCCCACACAGCAAAATATTGTATGACAAGAAGAAGTAGGCTTTTGCTTATCCCCACCTCATTCATATCTCATCTCTCAAACTCCCACTACTACTATACCACCCATCCAAGTACCACCACAAACACCACCCTCCATACTACTTCATATTATTTTATGCCATGCCTACTTGACTTTTTCTCACGATTTTTAACTCGTCCCGAAAAGGTTCCTAAAGTTTATTTCAATGGTTTTTTGGATATGGCTATATGGCTGGTTCCTTAAAACAACTTTTTTTTATATTCTTAGGAAAACATGCGCTCGTATTAAAATATATGGGACACTTGGGTCACTATAACTTATCTAACCTCCTTTGCTACTACTGCTACAACAACAGAGCAAAAAACTTTATATTTATCCAGCGAGCAAGTGTGTACAGTACATTGGTTAAGATGACTCCTCTCTTATTCTCCATTTTTTTAATTTATATATTTTTCTCTTAAAGTAGGTAAAAAAAACTCATATAGCTACACTGAGTGTTGTTATATCCCGCGCTCTTCTTTGTTTCAACTTTTCAACTTAAATTGAATCAGACACTTGAAGGGACGCGATAAGCTTTTATTTTTTTATTGTATATATTTTTTTTTCTTACAAGCGAGCGACAAGAAAGATTACATAAAAGTGGAAGAAAAAGAAGAAACACAATCGTTGCTGCTGCTGGGACACTATCAAAACGCCTTAAATAATCCAAAGCACGTCCTTTTATTGCCCTTCTTTTCTTTTACCCAAAACTTCTTTCTTCGACATATCAGTCCATCTCTCTCGTTTGTTATTTTTTTTAAATGGGAAGATCCTATATAATACACGATTCTTCTTGTGTGTGTTATCTGTTTTCCACCTGTTTTGTTCTGTTGTTTGCTGCTACTGTGTGTTTGTATGACAGTTATATAGTAGTGAACAGTGAACCTGCCATGTTTTGATCATTGTCGGCTTTATTTTGATTATTAAGCAGAGGCGAAACTGTTTTCAAGATTAGTCGGTCCGTAGAAAGTTGTAATCAGTAATCACAATAATGCACATGAAATGAACAAAACACAAACAAAAATACATATCTTTGTTTTAAGGATAGAATTTTTTTTCCATCTTAACCCTTCATTCACTTGGGTATTAAAAACAAAACAGTAATACCATAAGTCTTTGTTTTTGTGGATGGAATGCACATTTTATTTAGGGATCTCTTTGCCTGACAGTCATCTTTTTCAAAAACTTTTCACACAAACGAAACAAACATTTCATAAGATTCAAGCTCCAAATGATAAGATTAAGTATAAGAAATAGAATGCATGATGATGCAGATGCAGAGATACTCTATATTTAGAATTATGTTGCATTTGATGCACTGCTTGTCTTTTTGAAAAGGGTATATTCAAAATTACATTTTTTGTGTGTGAATGGGAAGGATTAGTAGTTGTCGGTAAAGGGATTAAAAATAATAATTTACACAGTGTTCACATAATCATCGTCATCATCATCACCCTTGTTATGTAATCAAAATCATCTTCACTTTGAAGGGGTTCATCCTCCTTCTTTCATCCTGATAATAATAGTTTCATGTAAAAAGATGAACAAGATTAATACCTATGTGAAGTGAAGTTGGCGACAAAACAAGCTTGAAAATAAAGACAAGAGTTTGAAATGAAAACAAGTGATGAAAAATATTGTACTTTTGCTGATTTGTCTAAGCTAAAAGCCAATTAAAAATAATACAAAGTACATAAAATATGGTTTGAATTGAAGGTATGCAATATCGTTAAGAATCTGAACAGAGAAAAAAGTAAAGAAGAAAAACGGACATTGTCTTGGGTCATTGTTTTTTTTTCAAATTCTTCTTTTTCAACAAATATTTGTTATTATTCCCCGAAAATAAAGCAAAAACCTCTTAAAGTGGAAGCACATTATAAAAATGTTTGAAATTATTAAAAAGCATGTAAGATTTTCTTATAAATAAAATGAAATTTTGGAAAAAATCCTTCTGGAAAAGTTGTAAGTTAAATGGTTTACTCGATTCATGTCGTAACTTTATTGGTTGTTAAATCAAGCCCACATGTTCAAGTTATAAACAAAAGGCAAGATTAAACTATACCCAGCTTTATAGCTATAAATTTACTATTATCATATCCCTTCAGCACGACTAGCTTTTATTATTATAACTTTTATCACTAGAATAAAATCGTACAAAATTTTCCAATGCATTTTGTGCAAACTGCACTTTTCTCTCTGCTGCATGCTGCATCCCTCCGTCATCATCCTTTCAACAACAGAAACTTTCTCGATTCCATTTACTTTGATCGCCATCAAGATAAATGAATGACACCACTGTAATAGCAAATAATATAAGGAAGAAAATAAGACATTACCCAAGTTTTGCCTTTTCTCAAACAATGAAATAAAACAATACAAGAAATTCCCCATTTCCTTCCGTTTCTACTTCACGCAGACATACTTTATTATGCACTTATTCACTTGATATTATTCATCAGCGTGTATTATCACACACGGACCCGCACTTACACACGAAAGTCATCAGAAAATAGTGTGTTTGGGTTTTTTTGGGATCGTGATGTTTGTGGGTTTACTAATTAAGTTGATCAAGTTATCTTTGTTATTTTAGAGGAGGAGAAGGAAGAGGCTGCTGAGTGAAGTGAGAAAAGAAGTGGAAAAAGAAAGATGGTGATGAGGAGAAGAGAGGGGGTGGCTCTAAATCGACAAGTTAAGGTGGCTAAATGTGTGTGTGTGTGTGTGTTTGTATAATGTGTATGTGTTCTGTTGAATAACAAGGGTAAAAGTTATAAATGTGTTATTTCATCTCCTCCTTCTTCTTCTTTTTCTTTCTCCTCGACTCCTTGAAGAAATGCACACAAGAAAAACTTTCTCATGTTTATTTTTACTTTTTACTTTTCTTTTACTTTTGATCTTCAACAACCCAATCCCAAAACGCACCCTCTCTAACCTCCCTCACACATTTCCCAATGTTTCTTTTACCTTAAATAATAATAATGTTTTCTTCTTTTTCTTCATGCGTGAATGTTTGGATGAGGAGCAAAAAGGAGGTTGGGGGAATAAAGGTATGTTTTTCTTAGAGAGAGAGAGAGAGAGAGCTCAAGAAAGTGAAAGAGTCTTCATCTCGTTTTGAGAAATAATAGCAAAAGTTGGTGATTCCTCTTTATTTTGTTAAATGTGCCATAAGAGAGAAAAGGAAATGGAATAAGGAAAAGACAAATTCCACAAGCTATATAAATACCTACATACATACCAAAAATGTATAGAGATATCTTATTATTATTATTATTACACTTGATGATGAAGGCAAGCTGCTATGATGCTGATGTGATCTTGTCATTATTAACGACGTCTTTCCTAATTTCTTGGAATTACTCTCTGCAAATGAATGAGAATGGGGTAAAATTGTGTCTAGACATATATTCTTTGATACTTTTGATCATCATTCTCCTTTGCTACTGATGATTATTTAAGAGAAGAGGTCGGTCAACACACGATTGACGGTGGTGCTGCAGGCAACACGCAGCAGCACGCACACACAAACTGTTTTACTATGCGAATGGAAATGATGATATAATATGATCATATCTCTCTCCCCCTCTTTTCGCCGTTTTCTTGTTATTTTTCCGTCTGTCTCTTTTGTTACGAGAGATCGAGATATGTATGTATGCATGTATGTATGCGGTTATCCATCTCATCCAGTCATTTTCTCACTTCCAGAAATCATGATTTACGAATTTATCAGATTTATCTTCTCATGCGCTTGTGGTTTTTGCTTAATGATTAACCGAGTGAAATGCACACTTTATACTTATTTCTTATGAACCTACCACATACATATATGCCCACTCTCTCTCTCCCGTCTACCCTTTAATTTATTTTAGTGTGCTTACTCATTGGAACATGCATTTAAGCTCATCTTTCTGAGAATTTTTTTTTGAAAACAGTCAGCAAGGAGCAGCAGTCTCTAAGCGCAGCCTTTTGTAAAGATACGTCGTGGTGTACCCGTGTGCAAAAAATTACACCATTCATACTCCCATATATATTCAAACATTCGGCGTTCCTTTGACAGGGGTTCAAAATGAAATCCTGATGATGGTGATATGATGAGGGTGATGAGGTTGAATAAACACAGGTAACCTGAGTACATAAATGTATATGTGTATTGACAAAACACAGCAGGCAGCAGGTATGTTAACAAGTAATAAAATTACGTTTAACTTTCATTTCTACACTCTTTTTGATTATTTTTAGAGGCTGTATATACAGTCTTCACAGACACCTGCTGCTGATGATGATCCTGCTGCAAAGACATTCATCGGTGGTGGCTTGCAAGTCGGTAAAGAAGAAGAAGAGACAAGGGGATGCCTAACACTTTCACGGATGGATGGACACGTATATTGGTTTTTAGTGAGTTTTGGGTCATGCAGCCATGCACTTATCCCAAAATCCTACAAGCTTTATTGTGACGGGCTGTAAATTTTTAAAAAAGTAGCAAACACAAACCGAAAATGTCCTTGTTTTTTGGTAGCTTACCTGTAATAAATTAAGTATTTATTATGATTCTAATTCTAAAAAAATATTTTTAGATCAAATTGAAAATTTTCCCGCAAGTTATTTTTTGAAAGGTTTGATATGAAATGTTAATGTATGAATAAAAAGCTCATCTATAATTTACACGTACTAAATACCCATGTTTTTGTGACTGATGAGGATGATAATGATGCGCTCACCCTGATCTTATGTGTTCCTTCATTGCATACTGATTTTTTTCCCACACGGCCAAGTAATTCTTACAAACACACATAAATATATAATATGAATAATAAGTAAGTCATGCACATTCCATCAGACCAGCAGCATCAGCAGGAGCAAGACAACAACTACCAAAAAAAGTGAATTATAACCACACAAATCATAAATAAATCTACTTCTCACCGGTGATCTCGCAAGAAGAAGAAGCATTTTCCTTGTCAGTATACTTTTGAGAGATGTTTATAATTTTTTTTACCTACAGCAGCACACAAAACACACCGCACCAGCAGCACCAGAAGAAAAGTGAGATAACCTTGAATACAAGTTAAAACGGCTGAGCAGTTTAGTGTACTTGAGTAAATGTAAATCTGGTGATGGTACTGCTGCTGCTGCTGCTGTTTAGAAGAAAATATCATCATGATGATCTTGCATTTTTACCTTAATGACAGTGTGTACAATAAGTAAAATGGTAATGCTCATCTCATCTTGCAACAGATATATACGTATGTAGTAGGTACATACATACAAGATGCGTATAAAAAGTCCTATATATATCGTTATCATCCTCTGATTCCTTGATGCAGCAGTTTTTTTTTCTCTCAACCGGGTGGTCTCACAGCCAGCACTTTTTACCCACTGACTTTGCATATTAGACAACATGTACCCAGTATAATACTCAGGAACAGAAGGATGACTATATGATAATATGATAAACGTCTAGTTTGCACACACACAGAGACAGAGCCACCCCGTATTTCTTGATTAAACAATAATTTTCAGAAGCAACTAAGCCAAGTACTCATTTTACTATTAAAACGACGATAATGTATGACTTAAGGAATTGCATTTACCAGAAATAAAGAACAGCGGAGATTTCGACCTGTATTCTAATAATCCATAAACACATATTTGATAAAAAATGATGAGCATGAAAAGTTTTTAATATAATAAGTGAATGCATGCATACATACATATAATAGGGACATGTACATGAACAAGAAGGAAAAAAAATCAATTGACCATAGTCATGTTTTGTGTATTTTTTTAATGTATGGCTTTGTAGCCTAAAATGCCCAGTCATTAACTCATTATAACCCACTTCCTCTTGTCAACTCGGATTAGGCAGACCACAATGGCCTAATCTAAACTAATCCTGTTTACTTTTATTATTGCCCTTTACAAAACAGAGAATATAATGGTCGCATTATTATGTTGGCACATACAGGTACGCACATTTATATTTCACTTAAACAAGATGTCTGTATTCTGTACCTATTTGACATATATATTTTTTTTTGTACTGAGCGTCTAGTGAATTATATTGTTATGTATGACGCTCACATAAAAATGCATTAATACCTAGTTATTTAAGGAACCCTTTTAGGGTAGTACCTAATGTTGTACGTATGTACGTACGTAATTATAGTGGGATTACTATAATAATTGTATCATTTCATTGCATCCATTTAAAAGAATTGTTTTTGGAGTTTTTTTCCTGCAAATCCTTTATTTACTGTTTCTAGTGTGTTTACAAAGACAAATAGGTCATTGTTGTTTTGACATTACTGATATAACATTAATGACAATATTTTGGTAAGTCAATGCTATGCATGTACAATTTTTGACACAAAATAATAAGTAAGAAGATAAAAGTTATACAAAAATAATCGAAAAAAAAAACACATTTTCATCCATTTTTGCTAGTTTTCTAATTGCATGCCTCTTCTTCACATCCTCTCCCCCCGCATTAACCAAAATATTTGACCAGCTGGACCTGGACCACATAAATAATAATTACCATGTTCATCAGAATGTTTTTGGACGTGTACTAAGAAAAAACAACTTTGTTACAATTATTACCAATTTTTAAAACATATACACAGTAATTAAATCTATAATGTCTGATTTGGTATTCGAAAAAAAAAATCAAAGAAATTCGAGGTGGTAATACAGAAGCTTTGTATGAAAATAAGCCTTGAGGCCAGGTAGCAATTTTTAATTTTTCAAACATCTTCTGTTTCATGTACATTTTGTTGTTACATGTTTACAAACAAAATGAAATGGCATGCTTCTGAATAATATTGTTTCTGCAAAAGTTGAAAGTTTATTTTCATGAAACTTTCTTGGACAACATGGATTGCACAATTATGGATTTTCGGTAACATATACTTCATGATCATGATCCTAAGATTTCTTCTTTTTTTACCTGCAAGGTAAAAAATTAATTTCATGTAAACACAAATTGAATTTTTTTTTGTAAAAAAAAGTTGAAGAAAAGAAGATTGCTACTACAAAAAAAGAAGAAGTAAAAACAGCAGCATCTTCTTTGGAGAGAAAATGTATGATAGATAATGAGTGTGGGCTTCTGGTTGTTCAGGTTGGCCTGCATTCCCCACCAGATCATCATGTTTCGTCCAGCAGATTGGCAATTAAAGTTGAAAGAAGATGAACAGAGATGAAATGAAACTTACAGAAGCTCGTGATTATTGTTATGATGATGATGATTGATGAGTAATAATAATGTATGCAGTGTATGAATTATTATATAATCTGGATAATAATATGGCTGCATAATATATTCGTCTAATATCCAGTACAAGAGTCTGCGGAATCTGGATTTTTTTCCACTTCATTCCACCACCACCACCACCACACAGCACAATAGTTGTGTTGTTATTGGTAGGTAGATTGGTGGTAGAAGCAGGGCAGTTTAAAAACTTTTTTTTGAAGATGTGGAAACCAGTAGACGCGGTGCGATGTGAAACATGACGTGCGGCATCAGTAGTTGTGTTGTTATCGGTAGGTAGATTGGTGGTAGAAGCAGGGCAGTTTAAAAACTTTTTTTTGAAGATGTGGAAACCAGTAGACGCGGTGCGATGTGAAACATGACGTGCGGCAAAACAAAAAAGAAAAGAGTTGAACAAACGTGGAAATTACTTTTTTTGTTCAATTGTCTTCTTTTAAAAAAATCCCTGCTGAGTTTTCATAACCGCAGAAAAGAGTAGCTTTATTTTGGACAAATGAATACATAAATCTAATAAAAAAATGTTTAAAAAAATCAAGTCAAGAAAATAAATGAGGAGATCAAAGGGTGAGAATGAGATCATTTTAAATAGCTTCTCTAGTACGTGGTATTATAAAACAGGTAACATATTTAATTTGATCATCTTGACGCATTTCAAGAAATTACGGAAACGTAAAGAAATTTGCGATTCACCAAAATATTAAAGGCATTTGCAGATTTAATAGATGAATAGTGTCAATTAAATATGATTACAAGTATTTGGGGGGCCTGGTGGTTGCTCTACTCACACAAGAGTGGTTGCTCTTTTTTCCTGATTCATCTAGAGTCTTTCGGGTTTGACTTGAATGTTGATTTGCATGTACACGCATGTTCGCATGTACTACATGATAACATGACAGGACTCTTTATGTATAGTTTAAATTGATTTAATTATCACAAATGGATATTTTTTTCTTCCGGATGTATTTAAAATCTCAAATCTGACTTGTAGTATGTATATATCATGATGACTTGATGACCTGACAAATTCTTGTTGAATAACTACCTGTCTTTCTACACTCATTCAACATGTCTTGTTTTGTCTTGTTACAATGATAGGATTTAAGTTATGCATTTTTTTACACTGTGGTTGTCTCTTTTTAATCTGACTTGTGACGAGGTGTAGCAAGTGAAGGAGTGAAGAAGATGGCAGGCAGGAAGAGCGGATTATACTTTTGAGTTTTAAGCGGATTTCATAACGGTAGCAGTGATTCCCTTAAACGGACATTAAATTAAAAGTCGCAATTTTTCATTATCAGCTCATTAATGTTGTATGTTACATTCTGTCATGTTATTTCGACCAGAATTCAAATTGCATCAAAACAAAATATCTCGCAGATTTAAGGATCTTGTTATTGTGCTCTACAGTAAAGACTTCGTGGCACTACATACCTAGGCTCAATACTATTACCTTGCAATGTATATTTTCTTTACCCAGCGCTCAAATATGCATTCATATAAAATGCTGCTATTCCGCTTCATATTCCCCGAATAACCGGTTCATTTCTTCATCAAAGCCCTCATGCCAAACTGTACACACACAAGCTTCATTTTTTTTCCATTTCTTGATCAAAACTAAGAATTATTAAAGGACCACTGATGCTGTGCTTGTTGATATGTTGGAGGTTGATGATACAATTTATACAAAAGCTCATTTACCTCAAACATCTAGAGCATCAATCATCCAGCAGATCAAGTCATGCTTTTGTACATATCAACTCAGCAGCAGTACAGCATCAACATCAGTAACAGAGCAACGCAGTGGTAGTTGCAGTTCATTCAATCAGAGTTTTTACCGAAAACAAAAAAAAAGTAAAAGAAGAAGATGATGTTGCTGTGAGTGTATAAAACTACTCAGATCAATAAATTCCTCCCCCGGTGCCAGAATGATTTCTGTTATGAATCTATATAGTCGTCGGGATGATTAACTTGTGGCTATATACTTCTTCTTTTTACCCCTTTAGAAAGAAGAGGACGCACAGGCACATACATATACACTCAGGTGTACAATGTGTATCATTTCCTCTTTTTTTTAATCACCTGCTGCTGCTGCTGCTGACTTGGATGTTTGGCAATATTATGATTGCTTCAAGCTATATCGTTAAAAGGCAAAAAAAGAAGCATTCCGTAGATATTATTTTTTTCAAAATGAAATGAAATCACATAATATACCATTTCATTAAACTCACTGCAATACAGCAAAAAAAGTTAAATTACTAGGTTCGCTCGCATTTTATGCATGAATGCAAATACTTTTTGAGGATTTTCAATCCCAGAAAAATTGTTGGAATAAACGTAAAATAGTAATAATGATAGTAATAATAATGGCAGTAATACAAGCCTCAAGGGAGAAATAGTCGGGCAACACGGCACGCAAAAAAAAAATAGAACACGCACGCATGTATCTACATATATATAGCCTATTCGTGAATAAAGTGCTCTCAATTGTCGATCATCACAGATCATCATCAAAAAAGATCAAAAGCTTTTTTGTCTAAGACTTTAATGTTGTTTTTTTTTTCAGTTTTCATATTACTTATAAAACTGGAAGGAACTAACAATAAGCTAATATAAAACAATGGTCAAAGTCAAGTTCAAATCTTTTTTTCGTGGTCAACTTCACTCAGTTAGTGCAGTGTACAGAGGGACTCTCCCGAATTATTTTTTTCTTTTTCCTTCCTTGTTATTTTATAGCTTCCAGCGTGTTCCTTGTCCTGCTCCTGTCCAACGGGGAGAAATGAGGAAGATCATTAAAAGTCCATGCCATTAGTCAAGTATTAATCCAACATCAAAAAGATGACCATGATTGTGTTCCTTGTCCTGCTCCTGTCCAACGGGGAGAAATGAGGAAGATCATTAAAAGTCCATGCCATTAGTCAAGTATTAATCCAACATCAAAAAGATGACCATGATTGCGATGGTTATGCATACAACAATGTACATAATATATAGTATACTTAGTATATTTTTTTACAAGTGAAGCACAAGTTTGAAAAGGTGAGATGGTCAAGCGAAAAAGCTGAAGAAAGTAGCCGCCCCTGTAGACATAATGGCAGTGGGTAATAATAGGGCCAAGTGCAACGTAAAAATATGCAATCAAAAAAAAGAAGAAGAAAAAGTTTCCTTGGAGCAGGAGTATAAGCAGCCGCAGCAGAAGCACAGGAGCTACTACCGATAAAAAGCAGTTTGAGTATTTTTTTTGTGAACCTGAAACCATTTTAATTCTTCTGGACCAGGTTTTTTTTGTGGTGGTGGTGGAAGATGATGGTGTTGTTGGTGTCGCTCGGATAAAAAAAATGAAGCCGTATATTATTGTGATGATGACGATTTATTATAAACGCACACTTTTACTTCCCTACAAACATTGAATTGATGTAGAGGCTAGGAAAAAAAATACACATGCGAGAGGTGTACAAAATTCTACATTCCAAAAATCCTTAAACCTGGCCAAGAAAAATTGTTTGCACTTCTTCAATTGCATCAACTTTATCATCACAACAGATTGACTGGAGATGAAGGAGAAAAAATCCCCAGAAAACTTGTTCCCCTATTATTATTATTATTACCATTTGCTATTGTTTCAATAAGAAAAAAATATATAGTAGTCAGGTTGGAAGGAATATAAAAGAAGAACGTGAGGTTAAAATGCACTAACTCATCTTCTTCATCTTATTTTTTCAACTTTTGTTCCTTATTCCATTTTCCAGTTTTTTTATTGCTCTTTGATCTTGCACTTCTTTGCTCTGCTCTGCTATAATACATGGCCTTGTGACCATCTGTCTCACTTTTTTGGTGCTTTGTTTTATTGCTACATGCACATTGCACACACACACACACTCATTGCACTTTTATATTTGTGTTCATTTCACCTGCTCCGATAATGGTTACTTACTTTTTTTTTTTTAAATGTAAGTTGAAAACTAGAATGTTTACTGGAGTAAATGTTTTATGTTCGATAGAAAATCAAACAAGTAAAGTGCCATGTAATTTGGTACAGTAGTAGTAGTCCGCATAAGGCCAGCATGATCATCATTATCAGAGGAATATATGTACTTACAATATCTTCTTGGCCCAAGATTCTTGGGAGACTTTGGTTATTGGAAGTGCAGTGTGTTGTCCAGAAATTTACATACCAAACCAACCAACCAGCCAACAACATAATAATAATAATCATGATTAGAATCGCGGTCAATTATTGCAAAGAGCACAAGACAAGAAGCAAGACAGTTATATATATTTTTTTCTTAGGAAACATTTTTGTTGATTTTTGGATTACAATCAAAAACAGCATCGTCATTCCTTTAATCCAAGTCGTGTCTGTCCATGTCAACATTTCTGACTTAAACTTTTATGTAAATTATCCGGGATTCTGCTGGAGTTTTGTAAATATTTGGCATAGCCAAGCCCTATTTTACTTATTACTTTAATGATAGCAACTTAAAAAACTCAAGTGCAGAGATGCACACATATTATTATAATAATTTATAATTTGCGCTGTAGTAATGGTCGTCAATCATTTAAATCAGATTATTTATTTGCTATACCTGCCACTTTGATTCCTTACTATTATTGTAATCCCTACCGGAATTTAAATAAGAATCCGGGAGTATAGAGGTGGACATCTAGTGAAGAAATTATTCACTCTTCTTCTTCTTCTTTTGCTTTTACATTTTTTTAAAACTTTTTTTCCTTCTAATTTTTTCAATATATTTTTTTAAATGATCTGATTATTGATATTGAGGTCATAATTTACAACCGAATTGATACATTATTCTACACACCTGCAAGCAATACTACTACATCCGTATTTGTGAAAAGAGAATGCGATAAAATGGAACACTATTTCAAACAGGGGAACAAGATGAATGTCAAAGTGTTTCAGTTGAATTGCATCAGTGATTTATTGGATATAAAAAATTACGACGGTATGTTCATATATATTTATTTGCCATACATGCACACACCACCTCATCACTTTACCTTATATTACCTGCATCGTAGTATTTCTTTTAACCTGAATCATTTATATTGTATTATTCCTCTAAAAATTCTACAACATTTTTTATAATCATGTCTGAACACATACATGTTACGTGTTTCGCTTAGAAATGTTACATTAGCCATAAAAAAGACATTCATTATTACCGCTGCAGGATTTTTTTTCTAAACTGTGCACGCATCCACTACATTACATCGACAACATAAACGTTTTACATTTTTATTTTATATAAAAAAAGAAGTAAAATGCAATAATATTTATATATAAAAAAATATATATCCAATCCAATCACTTGTTTGATCACACTGATGGTTTTTTTTTCTTCTCTCTGCAATAAAAATTGCTCTCTTTGTGCTCAAATATTTTTTTTTTTTGGAATGTGGATCAGTTAATAATTTTTTTCTTCTGATTNTTTTTTTCTTCTGATTCTGATTAAATGAAATTCGTTTTAAACTGTGTGTAAGCGTATAATAGTTATATATGACTTTATCAGCAGGAATTACAAAAAGTGAATTTTTTCAGGATGAAGATGATGATAATAATGATGACGATGACGAGCTTGATGAGAAAAATCTTGCCAAATGGGTCATCTTGTATAGGAAAAATAGGATCCTAAGGAGCTTGGGTCAATTTAGAATGAATATTAATTGGTGTGCTACCACTACACCACCTAGTAAAAGAAGACGTGAAATTTCACGTTGGTTGGTTTAAGATGGTGTGGTATCTTCATAAAAATGAAGGGAAGATTATCAGTTGAAAAAAAAGAAGCTAAAATGCCGAAAAAGCTTTACTGCAGATGTACATGCACAAACACATGTTTTTTAAACTGATATAAAAATGATGATGATGATGATGATGATACATAATATCCGCATTTTAATGGCCTCAAGTTATTTGCTTCTGAAAGTTATGCTCTCCGCGCAGAAAAAAATATATCCTGGCTTCTTTAAAAGTTTACATAATATAGGAGCGATAGCGATGCGGTGGACTTTTTTTCAGTCGAGAAGAAGAAATTGATGCCCCCTGCTTTTTCTTTCCGAAGAAGATGATGATGATGACGATGATATGATGTAAATTATTAGCCTGAGCTCATCATATTGAAATTAAATTGAATTGCTATATAGACTTCTCATTCTCATCATCTTCATCATCCCATCTCATTCAATCCAGTCGTATACATGTCATCATAATAATCATTACTAAATGAACGGATGTTCAATGAGAAGTACAAAAAAAACAAGTTCATATAGAATTATGCTGCTGCTGCTGAGCTGTTATGATTGTTATATGATCTTCTTAAGTTGAAGTACTTTACATTAATTTTTGCTTAAATACCTTTGGCATGTTAAAATAAATGCTTCCTTTCAGAGAATTTTTTCTTTTTGCAAAACACACATTTATTCTTTTGTCTTGTACATCATAATAAACCATTTAGAAAACGAGATCAATGTTTGTGTGGCTTATATTGTAACTCATTTGGAATGAGCATCTCTTTTCACATTTTTCTCTTGTGTTTGTCTTCCAGGCTGCAAATAAACCATAACATTTACTGCAGAGCACCTTTATAAAGAGAGAGAGAGAGAGAGAGAGAAAACAAAAAAATCCGGTTTCATGTTTTCAAACACTTTGGTTAGTGAAGTAGTAGCCTTCTCTCTGGTAGCAAAACTGTCAATTTCTTAGTACATAAAATTCTGTAATAATATGTACTTGTGTCTCTACATTTCCTTTCGCATCACACAGCAGCAGTGATTTCTTATTCTTTTTTTTTATTTCTTTCTTTTTGACTTTTGTCTTCACCGACGGACGAGCAACATATAAGCTGTCAATATGTGTAATATTATGTTTGTAAATGGATGCGGGCAGGCATATGGATGCTCATTCGGAAATAAAAAACAGAACATGAGAAGCGGCAATCATCAACACAACAACAATGCCCATGAAATTAAGAACGTCAATAAACAAATAAATAAGCAAATAAACGAGCTGACTATAACTATTCGGCTTGACCACTCTCTCTCTCTCTCTCTCTCTCTCTGTCAGTCCATACCTCTCATGTGGTGGTGGTGATGATTATAAAGAGAAATGCCGGCTGTAGGCGAAGGCTTCTGACCACAAACAAAACAAGGATTCGAGTACAACTTATTCATGACTCATAACATAACTCATTATGATGTACTTGCTAATTGGCTCATGTCTGTACCTGCTAATAATAATAATGCTAATTATTTTAGCCAACATACCTATCATATAACATCATTTTTTAAAGGATTCAGCATGAGGACTGGAAATACCTCTGCTGGAATACATAATTATTTATGAATCAATTAAAATTGTATTTTTTATGCAGGTATACACAATTCATTGTACATGTTACATCTGAAATTAGCTCAAGAGCATATATTTTTTTTGACTAATCTTTAACCTTAAATGTACGTGGATGTTCAGACACTTCGTTGCAGTACGAGCATTACTCGAAAATGTATAGCCAACCTACATTATGTAATATTTTGTGAGATATTGAGATTATAACTTTGTGTCCTGTAAGTTAACCAAAATGTAACTACAATATTTAGGTATATACCTGTAATTGTTACAATCCTTTAATGGTGTTCATCATCCCATAATCATGACATATTATGCTTTTACATTACACAATATACGTTTCCGAATCAATTTACACGCAATTTGTATTCTAATACTACACATCTCTAATCCAGTCAAGTCGATTGTGATAATAATGATTAAAAATGAGATGGAGTAATAATTCATGGACCAGTGGGTCCTCACATTCATCAATCCTGTTGTGCTTTACTACTCCTATTATAATAGTAGCATCCATTACATTCCTCTTTTTTCTAAAGAAGCTCCATTTTTCAATCACTTTCGGTTTGTTTATCAGATATTGAGACGGACGGTACAAACATAACTTTTCCCTCTCTCTCAGATTTCCATTTAGTCCGTGTATACATATTAGTGTCGCCGCTGCTGCCTACATACTACATACCACACCGATATAATGATACTGATAAGCATGTACATGCCCAATAAAAATCAAGATGAGGATGATGATGAGAGTGTTTTGTTGTGTGAACAGGGCAAAGTGAAGTAATAACGGGTTATCATGTAGCTTATGCCTGTCGTGTCTCTCTCTCTCTCTCTCTCTGCAGAGCTACATGATATTACTTTTTTTTGTTGAGTTTGTCGCATTCCTCGATTGTCTGACCATGTTTGGCTGGCTAGTAGTCACTTCTACGAAAATTTATGGTGATGAATTTTATGAAGATGATGATTCCTTCTGTGTGTGAATAAATGAATTGCTTCTTGAAACATACCGTTTTTTTCCTTTATTAAATTCACTACAATATTTAGATACACAATATTGTGAAGAAAGGTAATCCTGAAAAAAATATTATTTTTTTCACGGCTGAATAGCTTTTTCTCTGGGTAGTCTTTATTTAATTTATAAATTTTTTCCCCTCTCTCCTCCTCCTCCTCCTCCTACTGCTTCCTTGCTCCGCCGAAAGGAAAACAAAAAATAAATAAAATGAAATCAGTGAAAATCACCATCACCAATTGGACATTTATTGGAATATTTTTTATTGTTATTGCTTTCTGAGTAGTGGTAGTAGGAGCAGTTATCTGATCTCATGAGAATATGATGACGATGATGACGGTTGTAGCTGTGTGTGGGATACTGAACAAACAATATAATAAAAAGGATCATGAAATTTTTATTTTTATTTTGTTTTGTTTGGATTTCTTGGTTGGATGAGTCTGCTAAGCTAACATTGCAAACCAAAGTTGACTAAAACGCATTATTTATTTACATTTTGCCGAGGGAAAATAGAGAGAGAGAGAGAAGCAAGGACAGGGAAAACCAACAAGGTAGAGAGAGAGAGAGGGAAAAGGTAAAGTAAATAAATAGAATGCTTGATTGAGTTTACGTTTTTTGTGTTTATTGAATAATATGCCATGATACCATGTATGGACAAGCATATATTATTATTGACTATATGACTATATTTCTGTCTTGCGTGCATTCTAGGTGGTGGTGGTAGTAATAGAGGTGGTGTATTTTTTTGGTGATTCATCGTTTCCTTTTTATTTTGTGGTGGTGGTAGTGAATGTCATGGGACTGTGGTGGGGACAAAAGTAGCAGCGAGCAATATTATTATCTCAAGAGACTACTTCTAGAAATAGAAAAAATAAAAATATTTTTGATTTTGATCTGATATCTGCACATGCACAACACTAACACACACTTGAATTACATTTTTAGGTGCAATAAGGCAGATGGTCTCATGTAAGAAGAAGTGTAGAGTAAGTAGTTGAATTCTTTTCACTGCTCTTCTTAAAAAACATGCGACCATTTTACTAGATACAGCAGGGACCAGAGAAAGAACTCTACTGATTTTGTGACTGATTTTGTGATTATATCACAATAAATATGTGGGATAATCGTGACGATGACGATCGTTGCGTGGTGGTAGTGGTGTATAGCGTATAATAACAACAACAATGATCACAATCAGAGGAAAAGAGATGATGAGGATGATGAATCTCATACTCAATCAAGTTTGTTTATGCATCTTTTTAAGTATTTATCTTTCACTTATGGTCCGAGAGAGAGAGGGAAAGAGAGAGAAGTACAGATCCAACATAAACATTTCAAATAAGGCACTTTAAAGGGTGAATGAGCGTGTGAGAGATTTTTTTTTGTACAAGTTTAGATGACTTACAGAGAATTTTGGGGCAACGCGACTCTATAAATGGTAGAGGACTATAACAAGATGACCATCTGCTGGATCACCAATACTAAATATTATGCTTCTTCCTTCCTGGGAAGAAATATGTACACATGAATTATGGTACTGAAGGGATTTCTTGTGAATCTAATCACATGATGATCCGGATGATGCCCTCTAGGAATATAATATGTACATATGAATGTGTATACACGTATTTTTGAATATAAGTCTTCTGCTATGTGATATGTGTACTCTGTGAAGTGAACTGATTTCTGGTTGTAAGGGTTGTCCCCATCCCATTATCCGCCGCCGCTGTGTGCTACAATACACTTCTTTGATTGGGAAGCATAAAGCTAAGTAGACAGATAGAGAGAGAGAGAGAGAGAAGGAGAGCAGCAAAGAGTGAAAGGGCAAGTGCACTGTCAGGGTCAACTTTTCTCATTCATTCTTGTCAAATTCTTTAGATTTCGATTCTACTGAATTCCCTTTATCCCAAAACACGGCAAAGTGATGGTGTATAGTAGCAAGTAAATCCAATCCAGAGCAGAAGAGCATCACGCACAAAATCACAGTAGCAAAAGTACTGGGTATTCTAAGAAGAAGAAGACGAGGAGGAGGGAAAAGGGGAAAAAAGACCGAAGAGACGAAGAAGAGGACCAAAGGAGCTTAGCATTTTAACTCTCTCTCTCTCTTTCGTGCAACTTATCTCTCTTGATGTATTTAAGCATATGCACACAGACATGGTAAAAAGTTTTACAAGAGACCAAAAAGACAGGGAGAAGCTTAAAGGATTTTGTTCGCTTTGCTACACTCTGCATACCTATATGTCTGATGGTGGTATGCAAAAGATACATACTTTATTATTATAACATATTATTGGAGGCATATTGCATATCAAATTGATCTTATTCAAACACTCAACCAACCAAAGTATTTTGACTTTGGAATTATTCCAAAGCACAATGTCAAGATCAATTTGAGTCGAGTCGCTTGTGTGTAAGAGAGAGAGAGAGATGCTATGCTATATTATGTGGTTGTTGCTGTCCATGTTCTACTCCAATCTCTCTCTCTCTCTCTCTGGAGCTACTACTACTCCATACTGTCTACTCTGCATATATTGCTATTCAGTCAAAAGGTAAAAAGGCTTTGCAAGAGAATTTTAGGCTTAAAAAAGGGATTCCTGTGGTGATGATATCATAAATGTGATCCTAATCGCAACAAAATCCCTTTCCAATAAATTCAATTTTCTTTTTACAACATGACTACTTTACTTTACAGCAGCAGCATCGGCACCAGCAACTTTGCTCTTTCTACCAAAACAACGACATTCCTTCACACAACCAACCTGACATCCTATCTATAGACCTCTCTCTTCATTTCCATAAAAAATAGCTACTTATTTTTTAATTTCAAAATGCTACCACTTTTTTTCCCTCTTACTCTTAAATTTTTTGGAATCTTGAGAATTTTTTACTAATTATTTTAAATTTAAAACAAAAAAGCCGTAAAAGTTAGGAATTCTCTCTTTTTTTGTCTAATTAATAAAAAAAAATGCATCACCAAATGCATCGTCACCATGTATTTTTTTGATGCACTATTTTTAATTTAAAAACGGGTTACATTGCCAAACAAAACAGGATTATACCAGAAGAAGAGAGAGGAGTGAGCTCTGTGCACTTTTTTTTAACTGTTTAATATTCAAAACAGCTTTTTGACTATTTTAGATTCCTTTTCTTACTAAAATGAGCAGGGTGAATATGAGGACCATGATGATGATGATGATGTACTTTTTTATAACGTGAAAAATTAAAAGTCCACTGCTTCCTCCTTTGTTCTTTCTCTCCCTTTTTGTTCTTTGTTGTAGGTAAAGCTAGTTAAGTAAAGTGTAATGATGGTGATGGTGTAATAAAAGTGTAGAACACACTAAAATTATTTCAAATGAGCCCATAACACTTCTCATTAAGGATTTTATTTTTTATATAAAAAAGTATACCAAAAAAATCCTGTCTTGTTTATGTAAACTTTTTTTTCTCTAACCTTTTTTCATTGTTATTATTATTATTATATTACTGTGTATTTTTTTAACTTTCATTAATTTCACCCTTTTTTCATTTCTCCTCCTTCTCTTCTTATGGCTATAAAAGTAGGTGTTGCTAACAATTTGGCTTTCACACTTTTTTCTTCAAATGGCCCATTTCAAATTCTGAACTGGTCTTATTGACTCTATATCACCGTCTCCTACTATTCTTGCTCCTGCTGCTCTCCTTTTTTCACACATTTTATCTATTGCATTTTTTTAATCCGAATTGTTTCCACTTGTAAAATTGTGATGATGATGGTGATGATCATCATGATAATAATGATGTGATGTGCTGAACTAACTAACAAACTAATAAAACATGATATTTTATTCGTACGAGACAGAGATAATGGGTAATAGCGCAGAAATGAATTGGATCACACACACAAAAAAAGTAGAAAGTCAACAAGAAGAATAAGAAGAGGAGACATGACAAGATAATATACAGATGGCAAAAAAAAACAAGGAAAACTTTAAACTCATTAAAGATTGCGTTTTAGACTGTCTCTGTTTATGGACAAGAGAAAACATAAACATATACATACATTAAGACGGTACATTACGATGCAAGCAAACTGATCAAGTTTTCAAATTCATTAGTGTAAAGGGACAATATAAGTATATATTGCATGTATGCGTATGCATATATGCATATATTTATATAAATTTTGTTTTTATTTTCAGGAAGATAACGCGTAAGAATGGTAGTGAATTTTGCCGGGATCAAAAGAGAATCAAAAAGCTTATTAGTTTCCTGATTCTATGCACCGGCACTCTGACTGTTGGATAATCGGAATGGTTTCTGTCTCAATGTTTCCACTTTTTTCATCTTGTAAAATCCAAATGATTTTGCTAGCTCTGTTCCTTTGAAAAAGTTCTAAATGTGTAATCTTTCATTTTCATGATGATCTCTGTGAGAGAATCTGAGAATGATGTTTAAAAAAAAGGGGGAGAAACTGTGGAAAAAGGGGTGTTCTAAAGTTTGTAGTATACGATTGATTAAGTTTTCTTTTGGAATTTGATTGTATATCGCGAGAATCAAACAACTGCTGTTTTTTTGTGTTATTGCTATTTGACGGGGGAAATTATTCTAGTTTGTTTAATCATTCCCAGAGTCATTTTCCCGACGAAGCTACAAATATTATAATAAATAGTTGATTGCAATAGATAATATTCTGATTTTGATAAATATTTTAGATTCATTTGGGGCGTCTGGAGACTACCTGTAAAAATAGATGACATTTTGGTTGGGTGCAAGTGTTATTTAGAGATTAACGCAGTAGCCAGCAGACATTATGAATGAAAATAGATCAAATGAATTTTGTACCCGCTTGACTTTATAAAGAAATTAAATAATTTGTGACACTGGCATGTGAACAAAGCGTGGAGGAATTTCGAAGCAGGCAGTTAGCATTCAAGTAGTAAATGCAAACTTGCCACGGCGCTTGCAGTTTACATAGGTAATGTTGCATTATTTTAGCACTGTTTATTGATCTACACATTGCAGAGCTTTCCCAGCATATGTTTTTTAATTGTGAACGTTGAAGTCTAGCTAGAAGTCGGATAAAATTGAGTTCACAACAAATTTTTAAGATTTTGAACCATACTAAAACATGAAAATGTGTGTATTTAAGAAACTGATATTTGGATTTGAAAAGTACAATGTAAAAATGCAGAGAGCTTTATCTACATATTATCTGCCTAATACAAAAAATGATATATATTTTTTCCTTTTGAAGTAAGTTTTTACACTTTACGCTACTGACAATGAGATGGAAAATCAAATCCGGCTCCAGGGCGGCTCTTTCTTTTTGGTAAAGAAATAAAAACAATCTTCATCATCAATCCCAACTTCAGCACTCCATAATATTATTCCATTCCACTCGCAGGCAGCCATTCATCATGTAATCGAAGCTTAAGAAAAAACTGCACTTTTCCGTCCCCATCATCACCACTGGAGCATGCTACTATGTACGTATATCAGTTTTTTTTCTCTGAAAAGTGCACACAGGATATATTTTAAAGTTACACTCCCGACACCAAACATATCCCATTTATAACTATCGAGACTCCAAAGCTCCTACTATTCCACTCCACTTGACTCGAATGATGATTTAAGGGCCTATTAATTATCCGCCTTTCATTTACATTAGCAATCAAGTCAATTACAGGTTTTCACTCTTCGTAAAAACGTTCATGCTCAAGCAGTAAAATATTATATTCCCTCCATATTTCCAGTGATCTCCAGCAATTTCAATAGATGACTGGATTGAATTGTAAAAATGTACATACATACATGCATACATCATATAATACTTGACCATTCCTATGTTCAATACAACTAAAAAATATTGACCGCTTTTTGACTTGTCGATATAAAGTGACCATATAAGGCCAAATCAAACGCCTAATAATTATACACTATACCAACTTTTGTATGTTACACGTCTCTCCGTGCTAGTGCTTATACTTCACCTGAATTTAACGAATTAGTGTTGGGGTTGGGGTAATAAAAATTAAGAAATTTACATAATGCGAGCATTGCTTGTACACACACATAGTACAAACCTGTAACAAAAGCACACGTTGACTTATTTTCATTTTATTTCGCGTGACATGAACATAACACAGACACATCAAGTAGTCAGCAGAGTAGTAGACATAGACAATGTGGTGGATATGATATGACTAATGGAAAATCGTGCTTCTGCCTAATTCTGTTTGCGTTCCTTCTGGTGATATATTACCTATATAAGCTTATCTTCATCCCCTTCTCCGCTGCTGCTGCTGCTGCTGCTACTTCTCTCCTCGACTTTTTGCCCATGTTTCAATTCTCCACAAATCACTTTTCATTTCATTCACTACTACTACTACTACTCACTCAATATAAAGCATGTGCTGTAGTTTTGTTGTTGTCCAAGCTACTACTATATTATTGGGTTGGGTATATCATTTCATTTTATTATCGAAAAGAAGCATCATCATCAGCATCATTACATTGCTTCTCATCTGTTGGATCAAGATGGGAAAAATTTGTACCTGTCGCCGGTCTTAATTGCACCTGTTCATGAATCATATCAAGAAATATGTCAAACGAGACTAATTTCAAATTCACTTTCAATAAATTAAACTAGGTATACACGGGCATACACAATTCATATAGGATCCAATACATACATACACCAGTTCAACAAGTGTATGCAGTAGTCCAATCCAATCAAATATCCAAATTCAACAAGGACAAAAAAACCAGCCATCATAAAAATCTGTTTGTTGCTTTTTTACACACAAGTCTATGGATTGTTCATCATTTGCCTTGGCCCTTCACCATTAACCACCTGACCCAGAAGATGAAATGAAGAAAATAGCTTGGAGTGTAGAAGGAAAAAAAGTAAGATAAGTGCATGCATGATGCATGCCAGATTCAATCAACGTGTAATAATAAAAGTAACATGAAAATGATGCTCAAGGTCGACCATTGTCCATTTTATATTATTGCTTTACTACTACTACTACTCACTCGTCCAATCCATAAAATGAAATAATAATGTATTCTCACTCCACTACTGCTCTGCTCTCTGCTATTCAATTGCGTGGCTATTATGAAGTACGAAATTGACAGTGTATCAATTCAATGGCTCCAGTAATACTGGATGGCTAGACGTACCAAAGAAAATGCTGTATAATAAACAACATTTAAAAACGCACTTTTTCTCTCTCTTTTTGTCCCTTGAAAATTGGTGCTAAATTTGTAAAGAAAACATACAAACCCAACTTGTAAAATTATAATGCATAGTGAATATCAGTATGACGAAATACTTAGGTTTTTCTAAATATTTTCAAAACCGTTGTAGTATAACAAATAATAAGTCCGGCTACTTTTCAACGTCTCGATTTATTCCGGTAGGCATATGGCATACAAATGTCATCAACTCTTCTAAAGCAATTAGTATAAATATAATTGTACTTGAATACATATATGTATATTTGTACAAAGTAAACATAATCTTCAAAAAATAATCACGCAAGTATCAAAAAAGCTAAATAGTTTAAAAAAGAAAACTTGCTGGTTTTTTAAAGGGAGAATAAGATCGGATTGCGTGTAAAGTTGCACTATTCCAATAAATTTCCATTGTTATTCAATTCTTTTTTCTTTGTTTCTTAATCTTGCATGGCTTCTTTTAAATCAACAACCAGTCATTTCTTATTCTTCTTTTTTTTGTCTTATTCCTTCTTTCAAAAGAATTAAAAAGCATTTAAAAACAAACAGAGTCATTTCTCTAAAACCAAATCCAATGACAGGTCAGATGCAGTTTAGATTATAATATGCAGCCAACTCAAACGTGAATATATGCTGAACAAAGATTGAATCTCTCTCTCTCTCTCTTGTCCCTTGTTCCAAACGCAGTTTACAACTCATCGTATTAATTTTCGGTAGCTACTTAACAACTTTAGCTCATTTACTCCCAGCCCATGTGCTCTTCTTGTGGAATATTATTAACAGTAGCCAAGTAAATTGCACTACAAGTACAAATCTCTATGAATAAATATCCGTGATTTAGGTGCTCAATCATGAGGAAACACGTTGTCTCCTCTCTGATCCCTATCAATTTACATGGCAAATAGTATAAAATATATATATATAATCTTTTTGTGTGTGTGTGTGCATTTAACACACCTGCTGAACTCTTCTGCTGCTAAAATAAATTTTCCTCTGTTGTCAGAGTATTACACGACCGCTCACTTGACTACTACTGCTACTACGACTACTACTACTTCTTTTTTTCCACTTGTACAATTCGTCAGTCTTGTGTGTCGCAGCTTTTATTTATTTGTTTAATCAGTAGCCGCAAACTTGTATGTAGAACACTGATAAATTACGTAAAACATTTTCTAAAGTAAAAAATTTACAATTTAAAATCAACAGAGTGTTTCTTTTGTCCCCTCTTTTTTCTTGAGGGTCCGCTCTCTATATTTATTTATTATATCGCTGCGTTACATAGTTTTTCGTTTTTTTGATTATATCAAAACAGCGTAACAAACA
>JAHZNC010002651.1:0-16508 GCA_027744095.1 Zhuqinia jingwanae | reverse complement strand
CCGGTCAGCTCCATGCTCCGGTCAGCTCCATGCTCCGGTCAGCTCCATGCTCCGGTCAGCTCCATGCTCCGGTCAGCTCCATGCTCCGGTCAGCTCCCGCGGGCGGGCGGCGGATGCCATCCGCATCCATTTGCAACGTAACCTACTTTAGCAACAACTAATTATTGATTTAAAGTTAATTATATTTTCTAATAAGCAGCTGACGTCAATTTCAAGAAAAAATTGCATTGTTGTTGCAGACCTGCATAAGTAATACATTGCTATGCAATTTCCTCCTCCCCCCACTCCCCTTGGCAATAAATAAAAATGTGTATATATTTTCTAATACGCAGCTGACATAAAACAAGCAGTGCTGATCAGCAGTAGTAGTGGAGGGTATATCCCCTGCTATGCAACACTAAGCAATAACAAGAATAATTGATTGTTGTTTATTTTCAAATAAATTTTTTTCTAAATTTTTATCATCAGTCTTGCAATATACAATTTTTATTGGCATTATATTTATTTATATTATTTATTAGTCTAGTACTCATATTCTACAAATTGGTATTCTTTTAAATTGTAGTCTCAGAAAGTCGCCCTCGCACGTAAATACGAAGCCGCCTTACTTCTTGGAAAAATTGACGAGAAATCTGTTCATCATCTTCTGGAGAAGAATCCTAAAGCAGTTCAACTTGCAGATAAAATGTGTGACCTCCGTGATCAGCTTCAAAAATGTAAAATAATCTATAAAATAACTAAAGACATTGTAAACGATAATTATTGTAGTAGATCAGCTGTCATATTTGAAGGGGAAGTTGATCTTTTTTATTTGTTTTCCTCCAATTGAGCAGGTGAGGGGAAGACCAATCTTCATCAAGTCTCCTCCGATCCCGTGGTGCTGGCCGAGAGGGTGCGATCCCTGGAAGACTACGTGGATGCCCTGATGAGGCAACATCGGGAGGAAGTCTCGGTGTTGAGGGAGACAACCAGTCTCACTGAGCTGAAGTCTGACTCCATGAAGGCACAATATACAGATCTCCTCAAGAGGAATACTAAATCGTAATATTCGCGACCATTTATTCAATTCTTTTATTACGCTTTCATTTTGTTGGCATTTAGTCTTGAAATTAAGTAATTGTTTCGTGTTACAAAAGCTTAAATGACATGAGGGAAGTGGTTGGTGCCACACTTCGAGAGAACCTGGGCCTTCGAGATGAACTTGTAAGAAGAGACAACTTATTTTTGGATGGAACCGAAGAGGATGTCCACAGTCGCCTCCGCCGATGTCTCAGCTGTCATCATCAACCGAACGGTCGTTATTCACAGTCAGATCAATCTGAACTTCTTCCTTACTGTATGTCAATTGTCACCTACTATTTAACTATATCCGAGTTATATCTATCAATTTTTCATGAAGGGCATTCTATTTTTATTAAATCTAGGTGCAGAAAGCATCGCTTCTCAACAGGATCTCCAGCTGAGATTGACCCGCAGTGAAACTAATCTTACAAAGAAATCACATCTTCTCCGGGAAACTGCAAACCAGGTCGTGACGCTTGAACGCCAATGTTCACGTTTGGAGGAGGAGAACCACAGTTTGCGCAAATCCCATGAGGTATAAAATATGTACTCCTCCAGCTCAATCTATTACTCATAACAGTAATTAAATGATAGCCTAACCATAAATATTTGTTTATTTTTATTCATAGCACACTGTAAAAGTGCTCAAAGAGAGGAACGCAATGCTAGAGAAAAGGTGTGAAAGGACAGAGTCTCGCCGTAAATTGGAAAATGAAGGCACTAGACGTCAGGCAGCTGAAACTAAGAAGATTGTAACACTACTAGAGCGTAACATCAAATCAACAGCTAAAAAACTGGCTAATGGTAAAGATCAGAAGTATCAGAAGCTGCCTAGTAAGAATTGTCGAGACCAACGCGAGAACTCGGTTACTCCCAACGTGCTGCCTGAGACAAACCCTGATTTGATTATGCGCGCAATGATGGCATGGTGCGAGTTCCTATCACAGAAAGTGTCTTCTCTTCCTGAAGTCAAGGATTCATGTCAAGAAGTAGTTCGCCAACAGAGTTGGATCAAGCAGATGTCAGAAGATGATGACGGAGAAGTTGTTATTAGATATTTCCAAGAGAGAACTACGGCCACACCTGAAGACGCCATGAGAGTCTTACACCAACGGACGTTGAGGGATACCGCATCTTCGGAAACAGTTATGGATGTCCAAAGCGTACATACCTTACCACCAGCCTGGTCTGACATCTATGAAAGAAATCCAAGTAACTACGCCTTTCACCTGTCAAATCAAGATGATGATCAAGAAGACTCAGATGATGCACCTCCTCCTCTTACCTAACATCATTTTTCACCAACGCAGCCCTCTACAATCTCAGTTTTAATCTCTTTACAAAATGGTTTTGTAATTTACTCTTATTCTCTCAACGGTGTAACTGGAAAGCAATCTCTAGTGCACATTGTAGAAAAAATTATTGTATGACAGTACCAAATTCTTCTAATCTCATTTACTTTATCTTTGAATACTTATTCCAAATTCTCTTTCTAAATTTTTTGTCTTGATTTCATAATGTGCTCTCGTACATTCAAAGAAATAAATTGATAATTACTCAAACTCAACTGTCTATACGAAACAAAGTTTATTATTGTGTCTGGTTTACGAAACAAAATTGTTAAGCAATAATACAAAGTAGCAATAATAACGACGCGTTTACAGTTTTGAACAATAATTGTATTATAAACGTTCACAGATAACATAGTTCATACATCAAATCGTGCAAGCTCCTTTTTTGGCATCAACCACAATAAATGTACGGTATAATCATATTCCGAAATACAAATTAAAGCAATGTCAATACTAATATTTCACACTGAATTTATGAAGTCATTGATTAATGTACCCCGTAATAGAGCTGCCACTGTCACTGCTTTAATTTACTTCCATTCATTAAACAATAATAATAAGGTTTATGAACGATGGCAAAAAGATTATGTTGAATAATGCTTATTATCTAGTAACTATATATATATATTTATTTAGTTTGAAGGACTAGCGTAAAGTACAAATTCCATCACCAAAATAATGTAAGCGGGCCCAAAGGAGAAGATTATGTACAATCCAATCACAAACAAAAACAGCAAAACATTACATTAGCTGCTGCATTTTTGTATAATTACAAACTACTGTGTCAGTCTGGCAGCATGTAAAGTACCAACTCAGAAGTATTATTTTGTACCATTTTAAAATACAGCAAGTTAAATGGGATTTTTCTCATGAGAAAAAAAGTAATTATATAAGTACATTGGCAGCAAATATTAAAAATTGTGGAGTACCTATGCAAAGTATTTGAATTTTAAAACTGTGTCTGTTTGTCATCGACATTTGATGACGCTAAATTATCTAGTTATAATATATTAAATCTTTGCTCTAAATGTTGGCCACTTTTGTGTACATTTGGTTAGATGATTTCATTTCAGGATAATAATTTAATAATAATATACATATAATAATAATAATAAAGATCTCGGTTGTCACTGATAATATACATACATGTACATACATATGTAGTGGTGTAGTGTAATTACGGGATTTGTGGTTTTTCAGGTTAGAGCAGACTAAGCATGTAAATCTCACGGTGAGGGCCCTGATGACTGAATATTAGTTGGAGGAGGAGTTCCCATAACTCCATTGAGAAGCGCCGCAGTTTCCTTGTACAAGAACCAGATATTTCCACTCCAAAGTACAAAATTTATGAAGCCAAACAGCTGCATGAAAAAGCAAAAATAGTTTCATAAATAACTGCATATCTGCCTGCAATCAACTTCCTTAGATAATAACAATGATGCCGCTACTTACAACACTGATAACCAGTTTAGAATGGGAATCTTTAAAGGGGCCTGTACAAGTGTAGTTATCAGGGCAAAGGAACCCGTCATTCGTGTTCATGGATGCGGAAACAGTGGAGATCCCGTGAGCCCAAGCACTAGCGCCGGCTATCCAGAATACTGCCAGCATGACCGTGATAAAAAAGTCCTAATTAAAAGAGAGAACGACAAAGAAAGTTGTCATTAAAAAAGTAATTCAAATGAACCAACATTTATTAACGAGGACTAGCTGAAGATTAACAATTTACCACAAGAGGAGCCCTTTTATTATCCAAATATATCTTGTCCGCCAGTAAGTACACCGCAATCATCACAGTGGCATAGATAAAGGAAATGACACCCGTAAACACGAAGAAGACGGCTTCACTCTGGAAAATATCATTTATAAGGGCAAAAGAAGTTACAAACATAATTTATGAATATCTAAAAAAGCTACATAAAATATGACGTCTAACCTGTGCATTTCCATACGTAGCCAGTGGTGGGCCAGCGCAATTGAGGTCACCTTTTACGACGAACAAGTTTTGATCCATGCTAAAGTATATTATGAAACATAGAAATAGAAATGGTGATAACAAAAATACTGTAATATTGCATTTTGATCGGTAAAAAATTCTGATATATAGGTATGTTAAATCCTTTTGAGTAGCTTACTTAAAGGGGTATTCTGCAACAGCCGTTGCACGAATTGCAGCTCTGCCAAGTGTGTTGTTTTTACATTGGACATCGAATCCATATTTGCCAGAGTAGTCCACCGTGGTAGCGAATGCACAAATGGCAAAAAGCTAGTGAAAACACAAAATTGCAAAAGTTTTTTATGTCTACATTTAAACTTGACAGCCGCAGCCTTGTCTCGATATTCAAAATCATTCAATTGCTCGGTTAATTACCCATTGCAAAAGTTTAATAAAACCTCGGGGCTCCTTGAATGGTTGAATGTTGATGTCCTGTGGAAAAGAAAGTAAGTATTAATGTGTGGGTGCACAATATTCAGCAACGAACAAAATATTTCTCCTCAACGCAAAATAACTTTCATTGGATATATCTTCACATGACATCAATTAAATCTAAGCCTTGCATATTCAAAATCATGATGCGTGATTACTGTAGATGGATTGCATTGTCAGTTTTCCTTAAAGCTGTCAGCACTTTGGCGAAAACGAAATATTATTGCATGCATTATTTATTTATTTTATGTAGAATCCTGATCATGTCCTGGCAAAAGCAACAGGTGTCTATCACTGTCAATCCCACCTTGGCATTATTGATCCCATACCAAAAAGCCTATTCTAAACTCTTCTCTAGTACTTCACTTTTAGTGTAAAACGGAAATAAAGGAAGATGTAACTAATATATACAAAGTATTTGATCTCTTACCATGTCGTAAAAGAATTCCTCACAAAGTGTCTATAAATCTCAGTCAATATTTGCTTGCTTTGCAAACAGTTTATTTAAATTTGAACACAAATTTTGTGAACTTTGGCACAATATAATATTAATAATCGTTGAATAATAAAGCTCTTTAAAACATAAAATTTGTAAATGCTATTGTGCTGCCCGCAAATATTGTCAGTGTCTCTAGTCTGGAGTAGGGGCTTATCGGGAATTATACGTTACGATGATTTGTAAATGGGATGATGATTGGAACTGCACGGTATGACTTTTTCACTGAACCGGGGTCCTCCTCGTGGATACCTCAATATTTTACTTGCCACGGGGAATGAAATGTGTACAACTACCTCCTAATATCATTCATCATTAACTTATTATTGTGTTGGAGCTTTTCCACTTGAAAAAAAGTAAGAGGAAACGGATTCATAAGTACGATATAGTGTATGAAATGAAAGCTATCTTATACAAGCCCAGGTCCCATAGTCCCATCATCATCATTCTGTCTCTCTTCTGTATTTAATGTTACATGCATCCTTAAAACCCACACACAACTACACGCTGTTGCGCTTTTTAGCGTGCATTCATGCATAAAAACAAGCGTATGTTGAAAACTTGTCTCCTCCTCGCAGCGCTCAACCAAAGAAGGAATATTATATATACTATCAAATGGTGAGTGAGGAGTTGAGGAGAGGATCCCTATTAATTTTTAGTGTCATTCAGTCATTTAGTTTTATCCTACTTGTGCATATTCTACACCTCTCTTTTACACATGTACATGGACAAGAACTTGTCCTGCTCATGAAAACAATTTTCTAATAAACTTGCACACGTAGGATTACTATATAAAACATTTAACTAGGTATATAATGCATATATGCATACACAACATATTCAGTCATTCAGAGTAAGGTTTGCTTTGCAGGCAGAATGAGAGAGAAAGAGAGACCGTAAAAAACCTACTATTTTATGTGTGCTTCTGCTTCTCCTCCCTCAGTTGTGTCATGGCACTGCACCAGCAGCAGCAGTTAATACAAGGTCTTTACGTCAACAATTCACTCAAGTCCATGCAAGAGGGGAAGTCTGGCTGGGAATGGAAAATGGTACATACCTACGTACATCTGCATTTAATTTAACTGCTTAGGGGTCATTCACTAACTATGGTAATTTTTTTTAACTAAGAGCATGCTGTAATATAATATGCATTACACCTACTCCTTATTTTCTGCAGTTTTCTCTCTCGCCAACAAAAATGAATGCTCTGCATAACCTCATGCAACAACTGAGAGACAAGTCGCAATAATTATCATGTGCATTGTTTACTAACTAACCATGCTTTTGAAGAAGACGCTGTGCTTTGCTGATTGTTAATTTCGTAATGACTGTATTATCATTTCAAATTATTGCTGGCATTACAATAAGATAATGGACCCCTCTAAAAACACTTATAAAGTATCACTGTATGACATGTATTGCTGAGAAAAACTCTCAAGACTCAAGACTTGTCCTTGCTTCTTGGTGTGGTGTATTTACATTGTTTGGTGATGCGATGCTCAGGCTCTTAAGGAAATAAATAAATTCTCAGCACATAATTATTGCAATAATGACACTTATATATGAAAGTCTGCCTACAACGACAGTATTTATTATGCAAACAACTTGTGCTTGTGTTTTTGCCTACGTGGAACAAATATGTCAACAGGGTCGTTGTAGGTTTTAGGCCCCCTTCTTATAACGGTTTTGAAACGCTGCTGGCTGTTAACGTTTAACCAGCATCATCATTGTAACGAAATAAATTGTTGTTCTCAATATGGCCAAGTTTCGCACTTGGTAGCTTTAATAATATAACATGCATGCTTCGCATCATTTTCTGTTTTTCTTTGAAATTACAATCCAAGTAGAAATAAATAATTAGTGGGGCTAATTGACGCTCTCTATCTCTCTCTTCTGGAAAGTACACATATTGCGAGTAATTGAATTAAATATCCGTTGGAGCTTCCCCATAATATTTCATTCAGCTCATTCATCTTGGTGTGTCTTATACTTTGTATTATTGCAACTGTTAGTCTAAGCAGTGTTGGACAAATTGCTGATTCAATTACTGTTTTAAAAAACCAGATACGCCCTATGTTGATAATAAAAAGCAAAAAGAGCAAAATACTTTAAGCAAATGTTTTTTCTTCTAAAAACAGCGCTTTTTTCAACACTGAGTTAAAGTATGAATTTGAGCAACTGCGGTAAAATCAAGAACTTCCTTTTTGATGACAACGGCATAATAATTAAATTTTCTTCAAAAAACAGCGCTTTTTTCAACACTGAGTTAAAGTATGAATTTGAGCAACTGCGGTAAAATCAAGAACTTCCTTTTTGATGACAACGGCATAATAATTAAATTAGGTACGTTTACCCCAGCGCACACATGGAGCCTTGTATATATTATACTTGTTTTACTGCATTGAACTAGCTTCTTTTTAAGTTACGATCTTACAATATGATATATAATTTGTTTAGTATATAATAACCGTTAGAATGTTTACATAAAAAACGAAATTATTAGATTCACCTCAGCTTTTGGTTAGTGGTTTTCCTTCCAGGATAAATGTAAGCATTAAATTATGAAATTCATGGTTAGGTATATAAAAAATGTCTGTATTCCTGTTATGTCCCAACCATAAAAAGCAAACCACTGAATTATGAGCAGATGTATGTTTATGTGTGATGGAAAAGCAAATAATATTTTACATGATTTGTAATGACAACATTGAACTGATATTTGGTATACCTAGTTACTTATAACTTTACAAAAAAGGAAAAAAATAATTCCGCTTTACTTTCTACATCTTTTTGATGCTAATAATATATTATTTGGAGACAGCTCAAGNAATAATTCCGCTTTACTTTCTACATCTTTTTGATGCTAATAATATATTATTTGGAGACAGCTCAAGCTAAGCAAATGTTAGAGAATGAAAATAAAATTTGCATAACTTGGAAAAAACTTTTAGATACCAACATTATGTCAATGAACCGTGTTGTGAGTCTGAGTATTTACAGAGTATTTAAAAAAAAATATATTTCCACAATGATTTTTATTCTTTGTCATTGTCTACATTTTGCGTTAACACTAATAAACAGAGCTACACATCACATTTTATGATGGATCTGTTTGTGTTGGTTATAATTACCATTGTTAATTGATACCATTTTTACGACTGCACATGAAGTCAGAAATCACGCTTTTTGTGAAGCACAACTTTGCCATGCAGCACGAAACGCGAAAGATAAACTTCAGTGTAAATACATACGTTGACATGTATTCTCTAAGTTTCTTCTTGACACTTGTGTTCATCAAGCCAGACTTATCATAAAAATGCATCTTGCGGAATGTACGAAAACAAACTAGTCTGGAGTCTGGATTATGTACACTCTGGAAACCAATCATAATGTGCCATAGCATAAAATAGATTCATGTTTCATGCTTAAATATTTAATACAGAGAGAGAGAGAGAGACTTTTGACAAGTAAGTAAAAACGTTTTCAATTTCTATGTTTTAGTGCAGGGGTGTAATTATTATTTATATCAGCTACATATATGAAATGAAGAAATAACTAGAGTTTCCAAGAACCGTCTTTAGGATTTTTATTTTATTTTTTGAAATTTTTGAAATTTTACATATATGTTTCTATACTAATTCTACTGGGGATGTACATTGAAACATGCATACCCACCCACACATTACTACTACTGTAAACGGAGAAAAAAGAAAGAAAAAGAAATGAAATGTTGCTGGAATATAAGTCGAGCAGGCTATATATTACGCCGTTTGTTTGTATACAAATAAAAATGACACTATTTCGAAAGAGCTACACTCATGCTCGCATAAAACCAGCTTTCAAAAGCTGCTCTCTTTTTTATTTATCTCCCCGTAAATAATGTGGAATTACTGTCATGCCATGCTACATATTATGATATGATTTTTTTTAGATGACTTCTGGATACAGATTAAACCCTCTGCCTGTCTGGATATACAAAGAGCTCACACAAGTTGGGTTTTATTTCATGACTATGACCAACACCGCTACACCACCACTACTATGTAATATTCCTTTCGAAATGTGAACTTTCAAGTTTTAACACTGTGAACATTTTTAATGCTGGAATGATGTGTGCATGCACGTTCGCGTTCAATCAAAGCAGTTATTATTATTATCATTATCAGGAGAGCTCTACTAAATCCACACGCATATCTTTTGCTCCTGATAAAACACAAGTTACTGGGACTTTTTTTTTGAGCATTTTAAACATTAAAAACAGGTTCAAATTTGGCTAGGCTATGCTTATTGTGTATGTGTCTTTGATGTGATGTGAGCTGAAAGTTTTGTCTCTCATAATGATATATTGTAAATGTGAATTCCCCCTATGAACCTTGGTATTGGAGAAATGCAAACATGCACGTTCCATGCATACTCTCATATAACTTTAACGCATTATTTATTCTATTATTTACTTTCAAACTCCATTTGAGACATGTTATTATATGTGGAGAATAAAGTAAGATGAGAGATGTAGTCAAAAATTAAGTGGATGTTGTATGAAATAGTACTGCTGGAATGCAGCGCACTATACTTGCCTCTTTCATAATAATAACAACATATTAAGAGGAATTTACCGATCCACGTAGAGCTACTCAATATAATATAATATATAGGTGGTAACCGTAATAGCACTATAAAATGCGTTTGCTATTTATGCCCAAATAGAGTCATCGTCATCATTCATCATAGAACACACACACACACACACACACACACACACACACACACACACACACACACACACACACACACACACACACACACACATGTGTGAGCAAACAAGTGATTTAAAAACTAATTATTACGTGCGTAGCGTATTGACGTGGTTGATGCATACACCGAGAAAAAGATAAGATAGTATAATAGTATTTATATTTGGTTGGAGTAAGTACATAGTTGGAGTAGCAGCAGCAGCAGCAGCAATGAACATTTTTTGACTGTCTGTAATACAGACTCTGTATCTGTATAGTAATTTTCAGTATAATTATTCCAGTCAGCAAAATATATATGTACCAAGCTGAGAACTAGCATACTATTCAATATTGACAGTATAGTACAAAAATTAAAATGTCAAGTGTGTTCACCAAAAAAAATAAAAATTCACGTATGCATTATGTGTAATAACCATATTATCGTGAAACAACTACACAAAAAGTAGGTACATACGATACAATTGACAATGTATTGTGCAGCATAATATATATACTGACAAGTCATAATCAAGTTACTTGTGAACAATAATTTGAGACATAAGTCAAGTGAGTGTATAATATATATAGTATATAATTTAACTCTTGCAACTCTAATTTCCAGGCCTGAATACTAAATATTGTGTTGTGGTTGGCTGGTGCTCTTTGCAAATGCCTGGTTGTTGTTTAATCATTGCAATATATACATTGTGTATGTATGTAAATTTGTCGGCGTTATTGTATTCTCTTTTTTTTCAGTGCTTGCATACGTGTCGTCCTGAATAATGATAAAAATTTATGTGTGTATTAGCAAAATTGTAATTTTTTTTTATTGACGTGTTTGTCGTGTGGCCTTCTCTTAAAGATAACAAAACGCATAGCGTTAAGTTCTTGTTATATTGTCAGAGAAAAGCAGTGCTAAGTTAAGAGTGTTGTATTACTGTATACTACTATCAGAATTAGTACTGCTGTGTAATTTCTTCTGAAACATATTAGCCACATGTATAATAGCTAAGTGGTAAAAAAAAGATGATGATTTTTAGTGCAATTTTTCTTTAGTCTTCCTTCTACTGATATGCTGGCACACGCAAATTAATACTTTTACTGCAATTAGTCATTCCACTATTCCACACCCAAAGAAGTGTAAAAGAATATATTTAAGTCGAAGAGAAGAAAAGCAACAGAGTTGACAGATACGAAAAGAGAGAAGATCAGTTTTCTTGGGAGCGTTTTTAATAATATTTACAAGGGGTATTTAGGAGTACTACTAATATTATTATCAATTTTAATCATTTTCCATACAAAGTAATCTGTATGAAGTAGCGATTCTTGTAATTCATGTAATCATTTTACTTTGTTTGCCTTTACAAAGTGGAGTAGCAAAAGTAGTAGCAAGCAGTCAGTACAAGAGGTGGTGTTATATATAGTTTATTGTGTTTATAAAGCAAAGCAAGTGCATCGGTCGCTTCTACGTAATTCATTTTTTTTCTCTACTTTTCTCGCTTCTCCTTAACGTAAAGAAGAAGAAGAAAAAAAGATTTGGAAGCAAGAAGAAAGAGTGACGAAGACAGAGATACTATGAGTCATCATCTCATCTCTACATCAGCATCACTCGAGTAACAAAAGTAATAACATCTTTTATTGTACATGTCTTTCAAGATTTGATCACTGTCAGTTTTCGTGTTTAATATATAGCCAAGCACACCGAAGGATGTGAATGTCGTAATTATACTTATAATGTCTTTCTTCAAGTAATTACCGAATTTGGGAATGATGAAATTATTAGCACATAATTAGCACAGTAATAAAATAAAGTTTTATACCTTGATTGCGACATTGCGAGAGAGATGTATAACATACTGTGTTAATTAAAGCAAGTTTCGTGGTGACCATATTTTATAAATATTTTGTGTGCATCAATGCATTGTCGATCATAGTGACAAAAACTTTTTTCAACTAAGAGAGAAGGCCACAACAAGGAAAGTTTAGCAGATATAATATATATTGTATCAAGTAGTAACCGTCGTAGTGAACTAAAAAAATGTGTTTTATCCTCTCCATTCATTACAAGTGACCAATATTGAGGAATGTGATATAACCACTTGACAACATGGTTGTGCGATATGTTGATGGAAACAGTAATTTTCAGTGAGATGGCTGCATCTTGTGGTTTGTATTTAGCAAGAACAACTCAACGTCAAGAATAATAAAATAATAATAGTATAAACTGTGAAAATTAAGGATCATCAAAAGTTCCAACCGACAAAAACGTCGTGTCGACAATAATACATATATACACACATTACATGCGAACTAAAAGCAAATTAAAAAGCAAAGTAATTTTAAAACTTGTGCAAACTTTTTTCTTTCTTCAATTCCGTAAAATCTACCGTAGTCTGTTTCTAGAGACAGCTTACTATAAAATAGGCACTTGTTTCAGCTAAAAGCACTTTCCTTTGTTCCTACAACAGAGTTTAGTCGTGCAGTAGCAACAGCAAATACAAGAGAGCAAACTTTCTCCATTCATCCCGACAGAGGTCACATCAAGTAGGAAGAGCAAGAGCCCAGTTTTCTACTTTTGTTGTACCGTGTTGCCCTGCAAGTAACAAAGAGAAACTTGTGCTGTTGTAGTGAAAGTGTACAACAACAAAAGTTTGGAGAGTACTACCGCGTTAGTGATTTAAAAAAAAACCCTAGCAAGATGAATAAAGCCGCAGGAAAAATATTTTCGAAAATATTTCCCAGTCGGAGGGAAAGCGGAGCTCCGATGAATATTAGTACACCAACACGTGTACAGAGAGAAATGCATGTTGAGAAGGATCCCGAGTCAGGGGCGTTAATAGGACTTCCGCCCCATTGGGAGACTATGATGCGTGAAGCAATTACGTAAGATGAAATTTAAAAAAAGAATTTTCATTCATGTGTATTAAAGTATTTAGATATTTTTTTTAAAAAGCAACACGAAATGATCATTTTGATGTGAATAACAGGAAGGAAGAATTAGAAAAAAATCCTCAAGAGGCATTTCAAGCTCTCCAGATTTTTGTTGCGATACAAACTAAAAAGCCTGGAGAGCTGAAGCTTTTCCATAATCCAGATGAGGAATCCAATGCCATTGCTCATGCACTAGGTATACATTTGCATGACATTACAAACTTAAAAAAAAAATCATGTAGGTAATATACTCACAGCGTAAAATTGAAAATTTTATATTTCCTATTGTACTTTTTTGTAGAGGAAAGGCCCAAATCTGATAACGAACCGGTTCCAAAATTGCCTCCAAAAATCCATAAACCACCACCGGTAGTAAAATTTGAAATTTTATACATACATAAATAAATCAATTTTATTTTGGGCTTAAGGTATTTCAGCAAAGTCTCAATGCATAATAATAATGCTTTTGCTTATTGTATCCATTTTCCAGTTGCGGGAAGATGATGAGGGGAAAAACGGAACTACTGCCGCCAATGTCGATGATAGTAGAGCAACAGTAACAATATTAAGGAATAAAAAGGATGATTCCAATCGGAATTCCGAAGATGTGATGACTCAAATGAGAGAAATTTGTAATCCAGATGATCCTTTCAAAAGATTTGACAAAGATCGGGAAGTTGGTTCGGGGTGAGTTATGTATTGTGCTCTTTTTCTCATATAGATTTCATTTAACATCCATAATATACCAATGATTAGAGTATTAGAGTGTATTATACTCTACACAAGAAATAGATACTGGGAGATAATTTCAGAAATTTCTGAGACCCTTTGAAAAGGAAAAAAACGTAGAAAGGGATTGTTATCTCAACACTCTTATAGATAAATTGTTTAATCTTCTTCCATTTGCAATTATTTCCTAAATGTTCTACAAAGGCTTTGTACTTTATTGTTTATAAGATTACTTGTATTATTATTATTATTATTATTATTATTATCATTACGTCCTTCTCTATTCTATCACCTGCTTACTTCCAGTTATTGAATACAATATCATATCGTAAAAAAAATCCTTAATGCGACTACTACTACTACCAGTATACTGCGCTGATCCTAAATCAATTAGAAAAGGAAGTTGAGTTTTCTGTAGAAGGGCAAATACTAGGTATCCTTTTTCCTCTTTCTCATCCATTTCTGGATAGCTCTAAAGAGAGGAAATGAGTTATTATTACGTAATAGGTCACAAAATTGCCAAACTATATTAACAAGATGCTTGAGTGTCGCTATGGAGCACATTATATGGACTCACACTTGAGTGGATTTATAACCCATTTAAATGTCACACTATGCGAACCAAGAAGTAGAAAAAAAAACAGAAAAAGATGGGATGATAAAAGCAGCTCTCTTTTTCTCCGCGATTTCATCTTTTGGCAATAAAAATAATTTGGTTTTGTGCGAATCGCAATATATTTATTTCAATTCTTTTGCCCTCACACAATTCAATCATAAAAACTTGGTGAACTTTTTGGACGCCTATATTGTCGGAGACCATTTATGGGTAAGTCGGAAAAGATACTCACACGCTTGAGATACACATATAAATTGAATTGACAAGAACATGCCTCTTTCATAAAGCAAATAGAAACTGATGTCGCCTAAAATTCTTCTTTTTTTTTCTTTATCGAAAAAAATATATAATAAATAAAAAAAATTCCCTGCTGCTTCCCAGTAACTTCATTTCATTCTTTTTTTTCGACTTAAAAAGTCATCAAAGAAGAAGCTAAACCAGGCGTTAACTTTGAAGAAAACAGAATGAAGAAATTAAACGTACAAAAAATATGTTTGTTTCTTGTCGTTTGTGTGTGTGTGTGTGTGTGCTTGTGTGTGTGTACAAGCAAACTTTACAATAAAAAACTATCATTCTTCTTCTTTTTCTCATTTCCTTTTTTATGTTTGTAAAAAAGGTCGTTATGGAACTTCTTGAAGGTGGTGCGCTAACTGACGTTGTGACAGAAACTGTGATGCGAGAAGATCAAATTGCCACAGTTTGCAAGGAAGTTTTACAGGCCATTCAATTTCTGCACAGTAAGGTAAGCCAAAGAAGAAGAAAAAAGTTTATAAAAAAGTCTATCACATGTAGTCACGCTAATAATGACTTCTTTATTCGGGTCATTTATGTAAACTATCTGCACCTTCCCCTTTGTTCAAAATGGGCTTGGCTCGCAGAGATCATCATGCTATTTTTTCATATTAAAAAAGTTGCTCTCGTTTCCTGTCCACATCTATTGCTAATGTGGGAATTGGCTTACCTGACAAAAAAGGGACAAGCAAAAAGTTTTTGATGTGATTGTAGTAGTGCATAGTACGTATATATATTAGGATGGTGACAGATTGCGTTCCATTTAAACTTTAACGTCATAAAAATGTAAGAATGAATATCCAATAATGAAGATATTTTCAAGTTTTCATAATGTCGATCAATAATAAGTTTGGTAGATTAAAGAATACACTTTATTAGAGCTCCCTTCAATTTTTGGCCGAATTTATGTACATAAAACCTAATTACCTTTTTCTTACGTGCAATAGAGTTTATATAGCTTAGTATGGTCAATCTGTCCCTACGATATCCTTCCAAAGGGATTAAATTATAATGAATAATAATGGGTGAACTGTTGTTAAATTACCACATTTGTATTGAAAAAAATTATCATATTATTCAGTAATTGGAATAAAGGGTAATAGGGTCATCACAACAACCAAATGTTTTTGTTTCATTTTTCAAAAAAATACTTGGTATTTATTTGTCTACGCCTCATTTTTCAATTCTGAAAATATCATTCAATAAAAAAATATTTTTTGTTGCTAAAAAGTATTTAGGATAATTTTGGTAAAAATGCTTTGTACTTTTGGAAGGGTTATCTAGTTTGGCTTCTTTGATTGCGGGACAATGGTAGTAAAAGGATTTCTTTAAAAAAATACGAGTCTACGTGGTCTGGGCTGGACAACAAAGAGCAATAACAGATAATCAGATAATAGTTAATGGTAATGTTGAGAGATTTAAATGAAAAGTGGAGATAGATAGAGAGGATGAAATTTCTTATGCTTTGAATGGAATGGCATCCTTGTGAAGAAAGCTATCCACCGGATAGAATGATGTGGCATTTCTTTGTAAAAAAAGCTTATCTGGAAATAAGCATATATGAAAATCATGGTATCATCATATTGACTGAGTCCATACATGATGAAGGATGACGAATGTCTGTCAGTCCCTATAACGTCAATTAATTTAGCTAGCAAAAAATAGGAAACTTTTGGCTATCAAATGAATTGTATGCAAATAAGTTACAAATTGTAAGATTATTTATCATTCAATGTTTTAGCTAGCAAATGCAAATTATTAGCTACCTAATTGTACTTTTTTAAACTGAGTATTTATCAGATCCCATATAGTTGGGATTGGGACTTGGTTACACATAGCTTTTGTTAAAAAAATATCTTCACTCTTCACT
>JAHZNC010002650.1:0-10265 GCA_027744095.1 Zhuqinia jingwanae | reverse complement strand
CTTGTACATGGTCCACTCCATCCGGAATGAACATCAGCGACAATTAATCCTTCCTTTTTCAAAAGGGTCGCCCATTGTGTTTCGTTGTCCACTTCTAACGGAAATGATAGATTTCCTCCCCCCTTCCTTGCCATCTAAAAGTAGTAGTAAAATCTTCAGTAAACTGCTTTCCGACGATAATAACATTTTTACGACAATGTTTTAATATAATAATACATAATATTATAATATTATGTCACTTATTATTTACATCACTCAATAGCTCTAAGGTGTCTGCAGGCTTATCCTGCAGTTTCCTCACCAAACGATGCATTTTCTTTGCAAACATTTTGCTGTCCGTTACAGTGCTCACTCTAATCTTATCACCTTGAGCCATAGATATCCACTAACTGTGCACAATGAGTGTGCACCTTGATTTTATACTTTTTTTACTGCACATTCATACAAGTCCCCGAGTTTTACGATTAATTTTTATGCGGTGTAGCAGTAAAAAAAGAGGTAGCGAATGGAACACAGGGTGATATCTTAAGAACACCACACATTAAGCTGGACAGCGAAACAAAGGCGAAGCAACTTTTCAAAATAACAGCATCAAAATCGTCAGCATTTGCCTACGTACAACGTATGTTATGTACGTTAAGTTTAATACTTTGCCTTCAGTAATAATAATAATAAGTGATTTGCTTATGCTGACAGTTTCGTGCAGTCAGCCTATTGGTAATAATGGATATTATGAAAAAATGGTAATACGAAGGAAGAAGAAGGGTAGGATTAGAAAATGCGTAACATCCACCGTTTTTATTACAACTACAGAAAAACGTTTGATGTCTTTTGGGTTTTTATTCTTTGCTGACTTCAAACTTTTTAGTTTTACTTCTGACAAGTTACCGGAGTTCTTTTGTTCTTCTGAACGCTGGTACAAGCAAAAATAAGTGGCGGAAAAGTCTTGTTGATAATCAGAATCAGGGTGTGTGTAGAATACAATAGTATATGAGTAGGGGCTGAGCCACAACTTTCATGTTATGGTTTGTGCGCTTATTACTTAAGCCCCTATTTTTATACTTTTCCGCTCTCCACTTCTGACAGTGAAAGGAGAAAACGCAACAAAAAAACAGTGGCCCAGCAAGGGAAAAACCAATAATAGTAATAATCATAAAAGTTTGGTCGTGTTTGAGCTCATTTGTGCTATTGTATGTCAATGTCAACAAAAGGCTTGCATTTTCATCAATACCCCATTTTACTCCTTTCACTCCCCCAATTCAAAATTATACCGTGTATTGAACGCAAGTTTCCTTTGTGAAAATAGTATGCTTTTGATATATCTGTCTTCGGTTAAATCTCAACGAAGATGGGAAAGTACGAAAGCATACATAAATCAATGACTTGCTTCACAGCTGGACTATTATAATAATTCAGGATCTGAGTAATCATAATCATTGTGTAGTTTCATGGGAGTTGGACTGGAAAAAGGAATACCTATTTGGAAAATATTTACTTGAGAGTAAAAGTAGAAGGATGAGAACAAAGTGTGGCATTCACAATCGTAATAATTCCAAGAAAAAGGATTATTTGCAATCCATTTTTATTTTGTGTTTTTCAAACTTATTGTGTGTTTGTGTTGAAGACACAATCAATGCATGCCATTTCCATTTTTTTCAAATAATGGACAACGAATACAGAAGAAATGTATATTGCATATATTGCTCTCAGGAAGAAGAAATGGTTATTCGTTACATCGTGCTTTTATAAATTTCTGTAACTTATCTTTTTGTATTAAATCAAATATATACCCTACATATGTGCATCTAGTATCTACTACCTGCACATAATATAATTTACGATTTTAGACCTTTCTCCGTACGTTTTGCTTTCAGAACAATGTATCTATTGTTGAGTGTATTTAGAATTCCAGTATTTCTGGAATGGAATATAATAATAAAAGTAAGCTCGTTAGCAAGACAAATGAATATCAAATAACCCATGTGGAGATGCACCATCATGGAAACACAAAACGAAAGAACTGCAGGTTTGCAAGCAGGAAATGAAGTGATTTTTACATGAAAAAGATGAAGAAAAGACTAACGAATGGAGCAACGATTTCGTGCTGTGTGAGCTCACATTATAATAATTATTGTAAGTAAACGTACGAAACGAATTATACCTATACCTGTTCATGAGTCGAGACTCCTCTCTTATCAATAAACGCTCTGGACGGGGGAATGACTTCAAACTAACATGGTAAAAAAAACATAGCACTCAAAAGTGGAATCAAGTAGACATGACTTTACGAGGGTAACACTTTGTAGATTTCCGTCAAGTCGGAACACAGGCAACGTGAAATTATTACCAAAAACTAGCATTCGCAATAACAATAATCATTTGAATATAATTACATGCATTACAGTGTATGCACTTTAACTTATGTTGTGAGTATAGGTACCTATTATATTTCATTTGTCATTGCACTCCATTTCTGTTATCACCCGACTTGACTTTCACCGTCACATTCTTGTAATCGACATACCCAGTTATCATCAATACTCCACCATTCAATACATGACAGATTTAAGAAGTAGCTACCCATGATGATACTTTTATGAATTATTGTACTGGAACTAAAAATTTGCAGAACAGTAGGAAGTTAAAATGTAAGTTGTAAAATTGTATGTATATGCGTAAAATCTACAAATTAAAACATTTATCTCAATCTTAACTTACCTGACTTGAAAAGTTTGTTGATCACCACACTTAAAAAAATCAGACATTCATTTTTTAAAGCAAATTTGAAAAACTGGAATACTACTAAACACGCCTTTTTCCACCTTTATAACACAAACATAATACATTCCTATAATACATATAGCTATGCAAGATTTTATTTTTTTCATTGAAACATGATGATGTTTCTCCTCACATTATGCCATCGATTTAATAAAAAATTACCCCGATGNACATAATACATTCCTATAATACATATAGCTATGCAAGATTTTATTTTTTTCATTGAAACATGATGATGTTTCTCCTCACATTATGCCATCGATTTAATAAAAAATTACCCCGATGCGATAGATGCATTAAAGAAGAACAACAACTGCATTGGTACTGGTGAGCCGGGCACAACTTCATTTTTTGATCATAACATAAATTTCCTGTCATATGCTGTCGTTTACTGGTATCCATATTATTACTACAAATAGATCATTAGTACATGTATGCCTACACGACTGTCTGATTGTTATTACCTAGGGTACATGTATTGCATTTTATGCGACAACAGGTCAGAAATGTCAGAAGACAAGATTTTAACTTTAGTACGAATACTAAAAATTTATTGAGTAACAAAATACAAATATACCATATACATCATACATAGGTATATACACAAGTTCAGATCTTAACAAATATTATTTAAATTAATCATGAATTTAAAAAATGCAAATTGCTATGCGCGATAAGACAAAAAAATCATTTAAAAATGTATGTTGGTATATCAATATTAGCAAACACTGCAAACTCTTTTCGGAGAGTTGAATTGATAACTCGTCTACGTCATATATAACCAAGTGTATAAAAGTAGAACATTTTGTTCATGTATTCATTCATCTTAAATTACTAAGCATATACAAAACTAGAGTAGTAATTACGCTAATCAGACTTTTAACTATAAAAATTAATTTGTAGATCACAGCAGTATTCCAAGATCACCATTACAGATATTGTATTACACATACTAATAATACGGTACTCCAGAAATATGCCAAATTCATTGTAAACACATTTGAAGTGTGGCTGCTATTTATTATTAAATTGTTAAAAGTCCTCGCTGTCACAGTCATCAAACTCATCATAATCATTATCATCCTCAAAATCATCAAAGTCCACGTCATGTCCACGATAGCCATAGCCACAACCACTAAAGTCACTGTCTCCGTCTTCTTTCAATGAACTTGCATCACTATCTGAATCTTCGTCTTGCCAATCTGTTCCCTCCTTTAAAAAAAAGTAAAAACATTTTTCATAACGTGTTAATTTTAAATATATGGTTCGTTTTTATTTAGATGTATGAGCAAAAACTCGTACCAGCAATTCGATTTGATGAAGACGTGGATTGGTTTCTTTGGATTCTTTTCTCAGTTGTTTCACGTAATCTTCGTCATGCTCATAGCTGGTAATGTGCAGAGCCACGGCTTCCAATGAAGGATTTTTCTTTGCGATCTCAAGTAGGAAGGACTTTGGTAGCTGAAAATAAAAAGATTGGATGCATTGAAATCACATATTAGGATACAGAATAGGAAAAGGTAGGATATTTTCTTGTGACAAGCTTAAAATAAGAGACTCACTAGTACATTCCTGTAGTAATCAAAGTACCGAAGAAATGGAAATTCGACAACTTTTAACAAGTTCTCAGCGGTGATGTTAGGACAGGAACGGATTTTCAAGTGGACGAGACCTGCAAGTATTAGCAAAAATATTAGTAAAACAAATCATATGCACGAGTAATTGTAAAACAATTCACTATTACATGCATAACATGGTATAAACCATAAACGGTTATTGTTGAATACCTTTCAAATTCGATAATGACAACACAGGACTTTCTTGAGAAACTTCATCTTGGATTTCGTTGTTTGTTCTTATCCCGGATATTCCAAAATCAGTTATCTCAGGACAATGTGAAAATGTCAATGATCTCAATTTGGAGCAATTGGCAATAATAGCCTGCAATCCATCATCTGTTACAGCACCACCACTTCTTAATAAATTGAGTTCCTTCAGGTTCTCAAATTTTTCCAACAAAATCCCAATATTTCCAGGTTGTCGAGAGTCATTCCAAAATGGATCGAATCCCTGTAATGAAATCTTTTCACAGCTCGCGGGAAGCGCGGAAAGAATGTCTTCTCCACATCCGTAAAGTACATCTTCACTCCGCGACTTTGGTTTCCGGATATGAAAATCCTTCAATTCATTCATTGTACTCAGGAAGCGCCAATCCACAGCCTGGGAAGTCTCAGAAAACGCTTTAGCTTTCAAGTGCAATTTCTTCATTTTTCCTACTATGCCCTGAAGTTCCATAAGAATACCAATTGGAAATTCGTCTTTCATCTCAATAACGACTTTCTCCAATGGCGGCTGATTTTTCAAAAAGGTTTTTATAACTTTTGTGGCCTGCTGATCGGCATTACATGAGAGGACTAGACTTTTCAATTTAGGACAACGAATTACTTTCATTTCCTCAAACTTCCACACATTCAGATGCAATTCAAGCTCCTCCAATGTATCCTTTGTTGCTTCCACAATTCTTGGGATGAACTTAACATGGGCGGACTCAGATCCAGTTAATGTCATAACTTTTCCGAATACAAATCTCTTTAGCTTTAGCGGGACCATAGAAATTTGGAGAAAGTTCCTCTGAAACGGTATGTCATCTTCATTTTCTGAACCATCAATGTAATAAATAAGACTTGGTTTGTTGCAAAAAGTTGGAATTTCAAGGCAATGGAGTTTAGTGAACAAGGTTTGTACATTGATGTTTGAAAATACATCATGTAAAATCTTGCTCATTATGGAAGCATCCAGCTGCAAAGTCTGGAGATTTTTAGTGTGCCTGAAAATCTCACTGAGATAGTTAACCACAAACTTATCATCCATCGGGGAAGAATCAGGTAAGCGCAAGGTTACAGATGCTACAGCCTCCAAAATGTCATAAATCAAACCAACCACTTCAACTGGAACTGTAAGATCCAACGACAGATGTTTCCATTCATAATCGCTATCTTCCAGAAGCTCCGAGTTTACTGATTCTTTGCATATCATAAGCCTGGCCCGATCTTGGAACCCCTTTGTTTTCCGAACAGCATGAAGACATCCGGTGGAAACCATACTTAGAGCTTTCATATCCTCAAAGTTAATAAAGGAGACCAATTTTTCCACCACCTTTAAATGAAACACATCATGATTGATTTTACATATATTTTATAACATTAACACAAGGTTTATATAGTAATTACTCATCATAATTTAATATGTATATTTGTTATATACCAAATCAAATCTCAAAGCTCGTATGAATGGGTGAACATCATTTTCATCGACTGATGATATGGACATGTTCATTAATGTTGATGACGCATCTCCCGCCCCAGCCAAATCACTTATTTCCCCTGGAATCCGAGGTTGGTCCTCCATCTTTAAACTACCACAACTGCACAATGATCGACAGGGAAACTGCTATTGGGATAAAAGATTAAGATATTCGTTCAGCTACTTAAATTGAAGGAATGAATACTATTCACGTATCGCTTAAATTCGCGTATCGACAAATGGCTTTAAAAATGCACCATCTACTATGAATTACCGATAAACCAAGAAGGTTCAACGTCGTTGAATCAACGATAAGGTAATCTAATCTAAAACAAAACATCAATTATGTAACAGCCAGTAAAAGCTACATTATGGAAATATGGCAAGAGGCATCCAACCTCTAGTTCTTTCGGCGTCTGTTCTATATCCCAGTGGAAACTTTCCAGTGTTTCCCTATGATCCTTTATTGACTAAACCCGGGGGCTGGGGCTGCTGAGTGAATAATAGTGAATACAGAATATACTTTGATTACCACTGATTTCAGATGGACTGCCGGTTATTCAAAAAAAATTATTTGCCACTATCAGAACTAGTGCTTATAAAATTTAATTTTATAATTATTATAACACCACTACTATACTGTTTGCTTCCTATCTGGCTTTTAACGTGATCTTGTTTGTTTGTAGATTCTTATTTTGCATACATGTCATGCATCTAAATACATTTCACAGAGTTAGATTTCACTCATCTTTGCCTTGCATGTCTGCACATATTAGATACCAACTTTCATTCTCAATTATGAACATTCTACTAAACTTCTTTTCTTTCTGACTGAACTGTCCATAATAAAAGTTCCCGTTCCTAGTCCATCCACCGACCGTATGATATATAGCTTCTGTTGTAGCCGTGTCGATGTTTCCTTTGGTGCGCTTTGCATACGTATCAGGATGCCCCATTATGAGTGCATGTCGCATGCCCCCATTACATTCCAAGCATTACATAATTTACTTACATTATAGATTGTGTGCAATTTTGCATAATTTCATCTTGAATTTTAATCAAATGATCATATAGTCGCACACGTGCCGATGCATTTAAGTAAGCATGGATTCAATATATCAGTGAATCCACTGAAATACCAGGAGGAAGGGATATAAGAAATGTGTAAAAATGTGCATGAAAGGAACTGCATGTTCCAAAAATATAGCTGCTACTTTCGTAAATTTAAAATTTAGGTTTGTATTTGTTTGATGTTAGTTAGAAAAAGGTACCTATCAGTAATCTACAATATCTACATAACTAAAGTTCTAAAAATAAATGGTACAAAGCCAAAAAAATTCAGCTTGAAAATTGCTTTCCTAAATCTTGTATAGTAACCAATCTTGCCAAAAAATATTTTTCATTACATAAAACATAATGTCATGTCATAGCATATATAGTCTTACAAGTTTCAAGTGTGTAAATTTGGTCTGCAAAAACATAATTTTCCAAATTTAAACCAGCAAACCTTTTCAAAATGGAAATAAATTTCAGTTCAAATAAAAAAAACATCAACCATTATATTTTTTCTTTTTGCATGTAAAAAAAAGTTGTGCTCATGGAGAAATGTAACTTATTTCGTTAACTAGTAGCTAGTATAGTCATCGTTAGATCTTGTACATGTGCGGAGACTGGGAAAGATACAATGTTAATAGTTACTAGTTAATGATGATGATAATATGATAAATATTCAAGTAACTAAACTGGTATTCACCAGTACAGCTTAGTGTGTGGTGAAGTGTGGAGGCTGTACACACAACATATACATAATGTAAATATGGAAAACACGTTTTTGCTCAGGAAGTCCACCAACAATAGTCTAGACCAAAAGAGAATAATATATATTATGCTGTATGGCTGCTGCTTTTATTTTAAATTTTTCTTATCATCGCTCTTGCCTTTTGTTCGGCTTCGTTTTTTATAGTTAAATATGTATATGTATTTCATCCTTTTATACCTATACATTATTCAACATTCTCTTGTATTCATCCATAAATTTATAACATGTAAATACTCAATGTAACATAGGTATACGTAAGTCACTAAGTAAAATAAGCAAATACTACGCATTCTACATGCATGCATAGTACATCTATGTAATAGGATAGCATGCAGGAATACAAAGACAGTAATACAAAGAGAAGCAAATATATATCCTTCTTTGCACAAAACTAATCTTTACACCTTTAACCCTTGCCTGTATTCTCAATAGCTAGTTAACCAACAAAAAAAGATGTTTATATTGCTAATGGCTAATGGTAATCCAGTTATGGTGTTTTACTTTTTTATCATTATGCTGAATATGTGTGTAACCATAACCATTAAAAAATCAAGTACATATAATATGTATATGTACATGGAAAAATTTACCGTATATATATAACCTAATGCGTATAGTTCAAGATGAATTGGATATTATCCTTGGAGTAGTAGTGCGATAGAGTACATGAGCTCGCATAATATTATAATGCATGAATGTAATGTATGCATATATTTTTTACTATATATGTTTATTGTATACCTACAATAAATGAAAATATTGCAATACACAACACATCCACGCTAAAATGAAAGCACAAAAGCATGCCTGCAAAGTGAAATGGGTCATAATAACATAATATAATAGTCAGGAATCAGCAGCTTGCTTGCAGTAATAAATGGTAGTTGAGTTAGTAAGAGAGAATAGCACACCATCACGACGACCACACGGATCACTCGCTGCTACTACTACTCATTATATATATAACTCGAAATATATATTAATACGACTTGCACACGACCTTTAAAACCCTTCGTCGGAAGGGTTAAAAAAACAAAGGAAACTTTTACTCATCAATATATACATTATCTAATTAATAAAGATACGATAGTGTGTTGTGTGGGGGCATATTGAAAAATGATCCGCCGGTTTAATACGGGTGCATTTACAGTGTTATTTTGATTTGCAAGAAAAGCCTCTTTCTTATCCTGCCTACTAAACTGACCACAACAACGGTTTAACAAATTAAACATCATTCATAAAACACTCTGTGCACTCTCGACCCCATACATATAGTAACTGCAAACTGCAAGAAGTGAAGTTTATATTACATTGATGCAAATTTCAAGCTTTATCTTCTCGGCTCTTTTGCTGAAGAAAGTTGTACTGGAGATTACATAAAAAGATGTGGGTTAGGTAGGATCGACTGTAAGTAAAATGATTTTTACCTACCAGACAAATAATCCAACTGATTAAAATTGTGAACTGAAAAAAATGGTCCAATTTATCTTGTCAACACAATTCTCAAATTTTATGAGCACCAGAGCAAGTAGAAATGTGTGATTAAAAGTGTATATTTAGGTATACACGCACATATTTTCATTTCTTTGTCGATGTAAAAGTGAAACTAATTTATATACATGTACTAATGTAGTGTATGTAATAGTCGAACAGACAAAGACAAGCGTCGTGTTTGAATAGAATTCTTAATTTGGAACAAAACGATTGGAATGGTGCCAGAACCGCATGACCTCGTATTCATTGAATGAATACCTATACATACATACAACATATAACACATTGAAATCTCGGATTTGCATTTCCTCTTCCTCGACTGAAAAAATATATAAAGCCACGATCGACATTTATGTAGTTTACCTCACGCAACTTTTACATAATTTAGTTTTGAAAGTCTGATGTTAAAAGTCAAGTCAAGGGAAAAGTCAACACAACAATAAATACCATGAAAAAAAAGTTGTTTTTATGCTCAACTTGAATACACTAGTGCTTTCTCTGATAGTACAACAGCCATAATATAGGTGAAAGAAAACCATATTATTATGTAAGTTAATGGTTCGCAACATTACAAAAATTCATGAGACATTAACTAGTATCAACATTTTAAATAATTGTAAACATATTTTATACTTTCTACAGGAAAACAAGATTTTTAGCATATGCCTTTTTAACTGAAACTCACTGTGTCACTTGAATCTCGTTCAGTTCAATAGTTGTATAGTAAAGAAGACGAATGCAATGGTGAAAGTTATTACATGAACTCGGGTTTTAACTCATCCGATCCCGGTAACTTTTTCTTCGATAAAAATTACGTTCCAGCGTTACGTTGATGATCCAGCTAAGGGATTGACTAGTGCAGTGCACT